>ML425884.1:54865-97577 GCA_005239525.1 Nicotiana knightiana | reverse complement strand
CCCCCCCCCCCCCACCAGTATTCTCCAGATCCTCCAGCCCCATCTGCACCGTTAGCACCAGTTAGCCAATTTGAAGAGCCAGACCTTTCTGCTAACACTATAAAGGCAGTGCATGAGATGTTCGCCAACCCAGTCACCTCTAGAGTCGAGGATGGTGAGATGCAGTTAGCTGATCTAGAGGGTGATGACATTGCTGTGGAAACTGAGATGTCCAAGGATCCATAGGGAGTTCTCTTCACCCTCTTCACTTGTACTCTTATTTTGATAATCATTGGGAACAATTCTTACATTTATTAAGGGGTGGGGGTGGGAGGAGTTTATTTGACACATTTGGTACACTTTAATACAATTGGCCTGTAAAAATTTGATGATAATTTTTCTTTTGTTATTTGTATGTATCCATCTTCTCTCTCCCTCTCTTATTATGTATATTTATTCTATCTTTAGTAGTTTTTCTTATTAGCTTTATCTTTTTCATATTACTTCTTGTTTTGTTAAGTAGCTTCTTTTTATGTTTTAGTAGATAATAAGCCTTAGGTTTTCTTAATACCATGGTTATTGCCAAAGGTAGTTGTTGTGTGAATCGGGTGACTTATCCTAACGATGGATGCAGTGATAACCTTCTTAAGGGAATGAGTATATTTTTTTGTTTAGGTAATAATATTAGTAGTAATGAATAAAAAGACCTAATTAAGTCATGCTCGAAGAGTCAACCATGCTTCATTTGGCACCAACACACTTAAATACGTGCTTATGGTTAGATACAAGAAATAGCTCTAGTTAGTGACTTTGTGACTCTTGAGTTGACTTTTATAACCATCGAGTGGTTTAATTGGACCATAGTGATCTTTAAACTTGAATGTGGTTATTGTAGGCTCTCGACTCTATCCTCTTTTATTATCTATTTGCGTGAGAGGTGAGATGAATTATTTCTAGTCCAAGTATCCGTGCGAAGGGTCTAGAACTTGCCCTGAGTGTGTTTTAAGGCGAAATACTAAGTTTTTCTTGGTTTGAGAAGGGATTGTAGTCTTTACTTGGCCCGTTTGATCCTTCTATTTCCAACCAATGTCGTTATCCCTAGTTAAACCCTTTGAGCCTCTAGGCCTTATTATTTGATAACCATGTTACAAGCCTTTACCCGTTTTGTCGTGACCCACTCTTGGCACCCGGTTCCTTAACACTCTTGTGAAAAAAGTGGATTAAAACATAATTTTTGGGGAGAGATGAGAAATTTGAAAAAAAGGTATCAAGTCACAAAAAGAGAAAAGAAATGATCTCTATGGAAGAGAAGGAAAGAAAAGAAAAGAATAAAAAGAAAAATGCAAAACGTGAATAATTGGAAGGGTTTAATGGATTCAAAAAAAGGTAATGATCCCAAGAACTGAGAAATTAAAAAGGGAGAAAAATAATGAAATAAACAAGAAAGAGTGATGTTAAGTCTCTCTAGTCCCCAATGGAAAGAAAGTGCCTCTAAGTGAGCCGAGAAATAAAAGTGTTGAGTGCTTAAGGAAAAGTGTAACCACTTATCAATATGGTACCCTACCCTAATATAAAAGCTTTCATAACATCCTGAAAGAAGTCCTACTTGATTTCAAACCGAGTGAGCTTACATTAGTGGTGGTCCACATGAGGGGCAAATCTATGGTACTTGAAGTCGTACTTGTAACATTCTCTTGTGAGAGATGAGTGAGCCTTTCATGAATATTCGGATTGAGTGTTAATTTCTTAAGTGAGCTTGGTAACTGGAAAGTAGAGGAGGAAGATCTTGGAGTCCACCATGGCCTACATGATAGAACGAGATTCCTTGATGAGTAAAGTCAATTCTCGAAGCTCAAATGACACATTAGAACTACGTGTGCATGAATAGTTGACTTGTCACCTTGTTGATAATGCATGAGTAGTGTAGGTAATTGTTGGTCCCAACTGATGTGTGAATGGCTCACCTCCAACTCACTGAAATGACCCTTAACTTTAGGAGGTGGGAATTAGTTTATTTGCTTGAGGACAAGCAAAGACTTAAGTTTGGGGGAGTTGATAAGTGGGAATTTTGACTACTTATTAACACCTTTTTTGCTTTTATTTTAGTCTGAAAGTATTGACTTAAGTTCCCAACACTAATCAAATTGTGCAAATTGTAGGAATGTTGGAAGTTTGGTCTCCCACGATGAAATTTGACTCAAAAAGGAGTGTTCTGATTCACAAGGAAATAAAAAGTGCAGAAGAAATGAAGTATCGTCCGCAGAAGAAATTGCGGACCATAGAATTCCATCTACGCCCTCAAACCAAGTAAAGACACCAAGCAAAACTTTTGCCAATGTGCGGACCGCACATGAAATGTGCGACCGGAGAACAAGACTTTCATTGATAAATGATTCAAATTTAGAGACTGTGCAAAAGACCAAGTCCTGATGCCTTGTTGAAGTACGGACCACACAAGAATTGTGGGGCCCAGAAGATACTTCGCAACCGCATTTCAGAAATATGCGGCTATAGAATCCAATCTCTTGACAACTGAAGAAATATGCGAACCGCACATGGAATTGTGTCGCTGCAGAACCTCCAGAAGGGTATTTTTGTCAGCGAAATATGGCCCATTATAAATAGACGAGTTTCACAATTTTAGGTCAAGTTTCAAAGTTTGAGCTGTTGTAGCCATTATATTTTTCCATTTTAGAAAGTTTGTGATTATATTACTGTTTTAACATTATATTTTATCATTTTAATCTTTGATTATGAGTTTTATTATCATTATTCTTTATTTTCTGCAACTCCCACTATGAGTGGCTAGATTTTTACTAGGGTTGTAACTCAATCCTAGTGTGTAAACCTTATGGGTATTTAATTTAACGTTTGATTATGATTGGGTATTGATTATTTAGCTTAGTTCATGCTTCAATTTTAGAATTAATGATTTTAAATATTATTTCTTGCCTTTTTGACTTAGTCTCTACTTGAGAAAGAGAGACATAGCCTAAGATAACTTGTCTAACAAGGAATTGGGCTAATTCAGATTTTGATTAGCCTAATTAAAGGGTTCAAAATAGAGATAGTAAGAACCATACTTGAGCTCATATAAACTATTTTATTTGATAACGATTTGGACTTGAGAAAGCCAAATTGGGCAAAATCACTCTTTGACCGAGAGGTATTAAGTGAGTAATGTAGAGTTGAGAGCTATAATACACCCCAATCAACGAAATAAGTATTAAAGTCTTTAACCCATTAGACAAACACCTAGGTTGTGGTCACATCCCTAGGCTTTTTAACTATTTGAAAAAAACACCAAAAACAATCGTTCATTTCTTGTTTATTTTACTTAGCTTACAATAATTAGAGTAATAGTAGAAGTAGAATTCAAAACTTTTTGTGGAAGTGTAAATTTAGTTAATCCATTCGCTTTCTTCAAGTGTATACTCCTAACACCCGTATAACTCCCTGTGGATTCGACCCCGACTCATAGTTGGGTAAAATATATTGCATACGAAAAGTATCATATTTCTTATCGAGGTGCGTTGTGGACATCATCAGTAGTCATAGGCAAAGAATAAATTATTAGGATTATTTTTCTTATGTTCTCAGCATCACATATCATGTTAAGGGGAATGACACAGATAATATATTTGTGTGTTATTATTGATTATTTGACCATGATGGGTCAATTCATTATTTGGTTCTTAACAAAATGTCATTTTTCTTTGAGGATTTGTGATTGTGTTGAAAAATTGATGCAAATTGAAGGGCCTCATTACAATTAAAATATTATTAAACCATACGCCTAGGAAAACGATGAAAAAGAAGCCAACGAATTTCCTCCAGTCCAAGCTTCCCAAAACTTCAATTGCATGAATCAATAGTTGCATTGAGTTCTCAGATGTCTGGATAAGTAATACATTATTTTAACTTTTATTTATTTGATTATTTTATGAAAATTTTTGAGAAGTAGGACTCAAAGTACAAGATGAACCAGAAAAGAAATTTGATTGCTGAAGTAGAAGATTTGTATATTAACACTTAGTAGATAATAGTACATGTAGGAGATTTGTGTTTCGAAGTAAAAGGTGAACTAGAAAAGATATTTGATAGTGTAAGCAGGAGTTTTATATAGTAAAAAACATAGGAGATCTTAGGACAAAATGCAGGTGATTCATATATAGTAAAACATAGGAAATCTTAATACAAAATGCATGAGATTCTTTTGCTGAAATGCATGAGATATTAGTAGAAACCATAAGAGATATTTATGTTATCATAGGAGATTTGATATATAAAGCATATGAGATTTGTATATTAAATGTAGGAGGGTCCTATTATAAAATGCAATAGACTAGTATTAATTAACTTTTATTTTCATTTACATGTGATCAATATACATAGATATCAATGGGTGATTTGACTATTTACATTGAGTTTGAGTCTTGGGAGAAGAAAATTGTTAGTTTGATTCATTGTCGTCAAAGAGTATGTTTACCTTAAAAATGGTAATTACAATTATATTTGATTATGTGGTTCTAAAAATACATAATCTAGTTCAATACCGATTGTTTATGCAGTAGATGCTAAGTGTGGAGTGAGAAAAATGAAATAAGAGCAAAAGGAAAGATTACGCAAACCGGGTAACTGAGAGACCGGTCTCGAGGGTGGTCGGAAGGGCCTCGAGGTCGAGCTCCAGGAGCTTGACGAGGGGCTATCGACAACAATACAGCAGTATCGAATGCCTTAAGAATGGCCTGTTTATGATCAATAACAAGTAATAAATGAAGAATAATTCAAGAACACATTAAATGAGAAGCAATAAATTAATGAAGCAATTGTAGAGAATGTTTTAGTTAGAGAGCAGAGGATGTTCTTGTTCTTGTATTGAATATCCTGTGTGTTACAAAGTGACAAGGGTACCCTTTATATATGAGGGGGGAATCCCAACATAGTACATGTGTAATTAATGCAAAGAGAGATGGCCGGTACAACCATTTAATGCCACGGTACGGGCTTGTACTATTTTTTGTACTTTGTCAACTTTAACCACGTGCCCCTTGGGAATTTCCCACCTTTCCATTTGACCTTCGCTCGCCCCGCCTCGAGGCGTATCGACCTCTCAGAATGCTCCCTCGAGGAGTGAACCTCGGGTTACACTTCATATGCTGCTTCGATATGGTCGAGGTCGAGACTCGAATTGCTGCAGGAGCCTAAAAATCGGGCTTTCCCCGATTTTGCCGTATACAGATAGTCCTCGCTTTCTTAGAATGAAATGATAAGGAACAATCTTGAATTCTTGGCTCTTCGATATCTCCATCATGACGTCAGTCACGTGAGGTCATCAACTGATGTGACAGAAAGGTTGCACAGAGCACGGTTCTCGAAAAGCCCCTGAACCACTATTTGCCGCCCTTTCAACTTCTCCAACATGCTTGAAAAAACCTCTATAAAATATTACAACCCTTCTTTTTCAAATTTTCACCCTCTGCAACATCTTTAGACCTCTACTTAGCAGTTTGTGCTTTCATCTCTTCGCCAGTTTTCTTCTTCATATTCTGAAATTTTAACACAGTCATGGTCAAAACTTCTAAGACGGTCCCTCAAAAAGAGAAAACCCCTTCTTCTTCATGCTCTTCTAAGAGCGAAATTATAGTTCCCCCTCGAGTTGAGGAGTGCCTCCTCGAACCCTATGAAACATTATCTTATTTTGAGGCTGATAAATCTTCATTGGTAGCGGACTGATGCGAGCCCACGCCTCGACATGTTGGTTCGATGACCGATATTGAAAAGGCGAAGGTTGATTGCCATTGGTAGAAGGCGATGAAAGTGAAGATCCCTCCATCTGAAGGAGATGTAGCTATCTATAGAGCCGGTCAGGCCATTCCTTGGCGGAGAGAAGATAACTCGAAGATATTCCCTCATGTCGCAGATAAATCTCGACGTTGGGAAACGCTTCACCAATTCTTCTTTTCCCTGAATCCGAGTCCAAGTAACTTCACATATATGTTATATTTTTTAGGCAAAAATTCCCGTGGGAGCCTTAATATCCTCCCACTTGAAGTTCTTGAGTGCTTTCCTAATTTAGGGGGCAACACGCCTTGTTGTGATACTGGCAAAAGCGTAGCCAAAACTGTTCTTGGTCCGGAGATTTATTTGTGAGACGGTGATGCTACCGATGCTCAGAAAGAGTTGAGGGGGAGGCTTTCGATTGAGAGAGAAGAGGCAATGATCATGCCCGATGCAAATCTCGGAGGGAGACCCTCGAGGAGATTCACGATAAGGGATTTGGTCTCTCGGAAGAGATAGAGCAAGCTAAGGCAGACGAGATTAATTCCTAGTTCCTCCTATCTACTGACAATGAAGCCGATATCGAAGACGAAGAGAAAAGAGCCGGCGAGGATGATAGTCCCGAGACGGTTTATGAAGGCGAATTCCCCGATAATAACGACGGACTAGGTCTCAAAAAAGGCTCCCTGTGGGAGTGTTGTAAATGTACCTTAGTACCGTCATTTATACAAAAGAGATCTTTCATTTTGTCTTTGTCTCTAATTTGGTGGTTTGAAGTTTGATGCTTGTCATTGAGGTCTTATAAGCTTGATTTTGCCTCATTGAGATCTTATGGTTAGTCCCCGAGCTAAAAAATGACCCGGGCCCTGGGGCATTCCCGATTAAAGTCTTAGAGCCAGGCTCTCGAGGATATACATGCAGGGGGCATCGATCTGTCTGCTGAGATCGAGAGGGTGAAGACTGTAGAAGAGGAATCAGTGGTCCTGCTTACTTCTGATGGTGACTCAAGCAGTGGCTCAGGAGATGATGAAGAAGAAGGCGACGTCCCCGAGGGGGAGGAGGCCGTTAAAGACCTAGGGGCCGAGGGCTGAGTCGTTGAAGGCGTAGATAAGTGTATATGTTGCGGCCCAAAGAAATGCTTTGGCCAAGGCTACTTCCCTCGAGATATGACTTCATAATGCCCGAGAAGATAACTCAATTCAGTCGAGCAAGATTTCCAAGCTCGAGAGTGATCTTCTAAATATGAAGGTCGAGGTCGTGGACGCTCTGGTTGATGCTGAAGAAGTTCGAGTGAAGGCCGATAAGAAGGTGGTTGTTTATTTGAAAGATGTTGTCGATGCTCGGACTGAGCTGAGAGGAGATTTCGACAGAGAGAGGAGGGGCAATATGTACGCCCGATGCAAGTCTCAGAGGGAGACCCTCGAAGAGATACATGTTAGGGGCTTTGATCTCTCGGAAGAGATAAAGCAGGTCGAGGCAGACGAGATTGACGCCAATTTTTTCCTTTCTTCTTGAGCTGATGTTAATATTTGAAAGCCACCGTGGGAGCTGGTCCGAGGGGCCTTTGAGGGAGCTGTTCCCGAGAGTAGGCTAGATTTTTTGCTTTGTTGTTTACATAAGACTCATGTGGGAGTGTTGTAGATATGTATTTGTAATGCACACACACACACATATATATATATATATATATATATATATCAAAGATTCTTTGGTTTTATTTGCTTGCCGATAGTTATCCCGTTGAATTGAACTTTGAGATGAAACCCTTGGGGTCATAAATTGGCCCTGAGGCTTTTTAAGCTGGCGACTTGGGCACTTATGCTTTTGGCCCTGAAGTGCTTTAGTTAATTGTTTCAGGCTTAGTCTCCGAGTCAGTTTTCGACTCGAGCTCAACGACCCTCGGGTTTTCAAATCGGCTCTGAGGCATTTTGGCTCGGTATGTCTTGTAGCTAGCGACTTGGGCTCTTACGCGTAAGGTCGCTACGACTTTTAATGAAGTGGGCCACTTGGGATCTTACGCTTTTTGGCCCTGAGGCGCTTTGGTTAACCATCTTGGGCTTAGTCTCCGAGTCGGGTTTCGACTCGAGCTCAACGGCCCTCAGGTTTTTAAATTGGCCCTGAGGCACTTTGGGTCGGTATGACCTGTAGCTGGCGACTTGGTCTCTTACGCGTAAGGTCGATACGACTTTTAATGTAGCAGGAGACTTGGACTCTTACGCTTTTTGGCCCTGAGGTGCTTTGGTTTATCAATTTGGGCTTTGTCTCCGAGTTGGGTTTCGACTCGAGCTCAACGGCCCTCAGGTTTTCAAATTGGCCTTGAGGCGCTTTGGGTCGGTATGGCCTGTAGCTGGTGACTTGGACTCTTACACGTAAGGTCGATACGACTAGATGGCGACTTGGGCTCTTACACTTTAGGTCGGTACAACCTTTGATGTAGCTGGCGACTTGGGCTCTTATGCGTAAGGTCGATACGACTAGCTGGCGACTTGGGCTCTTATGCGTAAGGTCGATACGACTAGCTGGCGACTTGGGCTCTTACACTTTTTGGCCCTGAGGCTCTTTGTTTAACCATTTTGGGCTTAGTCTCCGAGTCGGGTTTTGACTCGAGCTCAACAGCCCTCAGGTTTTCAAATCAGCCCTGAGGCGCTTTGGGTCGGTATGACCTGTAGCTGGCGACTTGGGCTCTTACGCGTAAGGTCGATATGACTAGCTGGCAACTTGGGCTCTTACACTTTTTGGCCCTGAGGCGCTTTGGGTCGGTATGACCTGTAGCTGGCGACTTGGGCTCTTACGCGTAAGGTCGATATGACTAGCTGGCAACTTGGGCTCTTACACTTTAGGTCGGTACGACCTTTGATGTAGCGGGCGACTTGGGCTACTACGCGTTTTTGGCCCTGAGGCGCTTTGGTTAACCATTTCGGGCTTAGTCTCCGAGTCAGGTTTCGACTCGAGCTCAACGGCCCTCAGGTCTTTAAATCGGGCCTTGGGAGCTTTGGGTCGGTATGACTTGTAGCTGGCGACTTTGGCTCTTATGATTTTTGGCCCTGAGATGCTTTTAATTAACCATTTCGGGCTTAGTCTCTGAGTCAGGTTTCGACTCGAGCTCAACGACACTCAGGTTTTCAAATCGGCCTTGAGGCGCTTTGGGTCGGTATGACCTGTAGCTGGAGACTTGGGCTATTATGCATAAGGTCGATACGACTATTAATGTAGCGGGCGACTTGGGCTCTTACATTTTTTGGCCTGAGGCGCTTTGGTTAACCATTTTGGGCTTAGTCTCCGAGTCAGGTTTCGACTCGAGCTCAATGGCCCTCAGGTTTTCAAATCGGCCCTGAGGCGCTTTGGGTCGGTATAACCTGTAGCTGGCGACTTGGGCTCTTACGCGTAAGGTCGATACGACTTTTAATGTAGCGGGCGACTTGGAATCTTACGCTTTTTGGCCCTGAGGTGCTTTGGTTTATCAATTTGGGCTTTGTCTCCGAGTTGGGTTTCGACTCGAGCTCAACGGCCCTCAGGTTTTCAAATTGGCCTTCAGGCGTTTTGGGTCGGTATGGCCTGTAGCTGGCGACTTTGACTCTTACACGTAAGGTCGATACGACTAGATGGCGACTTGGGCTCTTACGCTTTAGGTCGGTACAACCTTTGATGTAGCTGGCGACTTGGGATCTTATGCATAAGGTCGATACGACTAGCTGGCGACTTGGGCTCTTACACTTTTTGGCCATGAGGCTCTTTGTTTAACCATTTTGGGCTTAGTCTCCGAGTCGGGTTTCGAATCGAGCTCAACAGCCCTCAAGTTTTCAAATCAGCCCTGAGGCGCTTTGGGTCGGTATGACCTGTAGCTGGCAACTTGGGCTCTTACGCGTAAGGTCGATATGACTATCTGGCGACTTGGGCTCTTATAATTTAGGTCGGTACGACCTTTGATGTAGCGGGCGACTTGGGCTACTATGCTTTTTTGGCCCTGAGGCGCTTTGGTTAACCATTTCGGGCTTAGTCTTCGAGTCGGGTTTCGGCTCGAGCTCAACGGCCCTCAGGTTTTTAAATCGGCCCTGAGGCGCTTTGGGTTGGTATGACCTGTAGCTGGTGACTTGGGCTCTTACATGTAAGGTCGATACGTCTTTTAATGTAGTGGGCGACTTGGGCTCTTACGCCTTTTGGCCCTGAGGAGCTTTTAGTTAACTGTTTCGGGCTTAGTCTCTGAGTCAGGTTTCGACTCGAGCTCAACGGCCCTCATCTTTTAAAATCGGCCCTGAGGCGCTTTGGGTCGGTATGACCTGTAGTTGGCGACTTGGGCTTTTACGCGTAAAGTCAATACGACTAGCTGGAGACTAGGGCTCTTACGCTTTAGGTCAGTACGACCTTTGATGTAGTTGACGATTTGGGCTCTTACGCTTTAGGTCGGTACGACCTTTAACCGGTTCTTTTCGAAGTTTTACGAAGTAATTTGGGGCATGTGATTTTATGGCAATAGTCGGACATCTCCGAGTTCGTTAGTTTAGCCGGAGCCTTATGACAGTGGTCATTGTATTTGGCCTTAGCCTTTTAGTCCCCGAGTGAGATAGCCACGGCGTCTATATCGAGGGTATGCCTTTTGCGTCTTACAAGTTTGATATATAGCCTTGACTTTGATATGGGGTCGGCCCTGAGGTACTTTGGGTCGTTATGACCTATAGCTGGCGACTTGGGCTCTTACGCGTAAGGTCGATACAACTAGCTGGCGACTTGGGCTCTTACGCTTTAGGCCGGTACGACCTTTGATGTAGCCGGAGACTTGAGGTCTTACGCTTTAGGTCAGTACGACTTTGCCTGAGGTCTTACAGTTTTGATGTTTCCTCATGGAGAGCTTACGAGTTTGAAGTTTCCAGCCCTGGGGTCTTACGGTCATGATTCGACTGTCGAGGTTAGTCCTTGAGTCAGAGTTAATATTTCCTCATATAGGGCTTATGTCATAGATATTGCCTCTTGGAAGGATTATGAGTTCGAAGTTGCCAACAATGAGGTCTTATGGCTTCGAGTTAGATAACTTGATGAGCCGACTGTCGAGGATAGTCCCCGAGTCGGAGTTGATATTGCCTCGAGGAGTACTTATGAGCTTGAAGTTGCCGGCCCCGAGGTCTTATCGCTTCGAGTTTTTGGTGACTCGATGGCGTGACTGTCGAGGACAGTTCCTGAGTGCTTGATAAATTTTTGGCCCCGGGGATGTCTCTTGTGAAAATATCAAACTTCTATGCGGACACGGTTCATTCAACTATTTGGTCTGATACATCATTCTCCTGTCATGACCCTCTTTGGCATTTTTCAGTGATCTCCTAGGGGGATGCCCCTCAGTATTCGAGGTTGATTGAAGAGAAGCCTTGAATACTTGGTGAGTTCTTCTTAGGTAGCATATGGATGTTGCCTCATTAAAAACCTCGCCTTTAAAACCCATTTAGGATAAAATCCGACGTGAGGGAAAAAGAGCGCAACACATGCTTTAAGACCTAAGACCTTCGAGCTGGGGGGTGCTTTGATTCCTTTTAATCGCATACCTGCGCATTTGGTTAGTGTAAAATTTGAGGGAAAGAGGGAGAATATTGTACCTTAGCAATAATAGAGTTTGAGCATCGATATGTTCCAATGGTTTGGAAGTTTCTCGCCTTCCATGGTGTCGAGCTTGTAGGACCCTTTGCCGATTATTCCAAGGATGCAGTACGGTCCTTCCCAGCTCGGGCCTAGCTTCCCTTCATTAGGGTTTCGAGTGCTTAGGGTACTTTCCTTAGGAATAAGTCCCCGACTCCGAAATGTCGGAGGTTTGCTCTTCGGTTATAGTATCTTTCGATTCTTTGTTCTTGGGCGGCCATCCGGACCAGCGAAGCTTCTCGCTTCTCGTCTAATAGTTCGACAGCCGTATACATGGCCTCATTGAGTTTTCGGTGGCATGTCAGAATATGGAATTTGATTCTCTAACCTCGACCGGTATCAAAGCCTCGAACCCGTATACTAAATAGAACGACATCTCTCCTGTGCTCGATTTAGAGGTTGTCCGATATGCCCATAGCACCTCGGGCAGCATTTCTCTCCATTTTCCCTTCGTATTCTCTAACTTCTTTTTCAAGTTTTGAATGATGGTCTTATTTTTGGATTCGGCCTGACCATTTGCACATGGGTGGTAGGGCGTCGATAGGATTCTTTTGATTTTGTTAGCCTCGAGAAATTTTGTTACTTTGCCTCCGATGAACTGCTTCCCGTTATCACACGTTATCTCGGAGGGGATCCCGAATCGGCACATGATGTGATCCCAGATGAAGTTGATGACTTCTTTTTCTCTTATCTTCTCATAGGCCTATGCTTCCACCCATTTTGAGAAATAGTCAGTCACAAATAGAATAAATCTAGCTTTACCTGGTGTCATTGGTAGGGGGCCGACTATGTCCATTCCTCATTTCATGAATGGCCATGGTGATAAGACTGTATGCAGATGTTCACCGGGTTGGTGGATCATTGCCGCAAATCTTTGACATTCGTCGCATTTCCGGATGAACTCTTTAATGTCCCTTTCAATGTTGTCCCAGTAGTAACTTGCTCTGATAACCTTTCGAATTAAAGAATCGGCACCGAGATGATTTTCACAGGTGCCCTCGTGGATTTCTCGGAGCACGTAATCAGTGTCTCCTGGTCCCAAGCATACCGCTAAGGGCCCATCGAAGGTTCTCCTATATAGATCTCCATTCTCGTCAAGTAAAAATCGGGATGCTATGGTTCGAAGGGCCCTTGATTCTTTTGGATCTGTGGGTAGCTTCCCACTTACCAAATAATCGATATATTTGTTTCTCCATTCCCATGTTAGGCTAGTGGAGTTGATTTCGGCATGGCTTTCTTTGATCACCGATTTGGATAGCTGAACAACAACCCTGGGGAGTATGTCATCTTATTCAACGGATGACCTCAAGTTTGCGAGTGCATCGGCCTCGCTATTTTGCTCCCGAGGTATGTGGACCAGAGTCCATTCTTTGAAACGATGCAAAGTGATTTGAAGTTTGTGTAGCTACCGTTGCATCCTATCCTCTCAAACATCGAAGCTCCCGTTTGCCTGATTTACTACCAGAAAGGAATCACATTTGGCTTCGACGATTTCCGCTCCCAGGCATTTGGCTAATCTGAGACCTGCAATCATAGCCTCATACTCGGCTTCGTTGTTAGTCAACTTTGCAGTTTTTATAGATTGTCTAATCACGACACCTGCAGGTGGCTTCAATTTTCGAGACGCACTTATTAATGCAAGAGCCAATTTTTCTAAGTGTGGATACCTGGTTTCACCATCCCCCAGGGCTCGACTTACATAATAGACAGGTAATTTCATACCTTGCTCATCTCGAACCAACACGTCACTTACCGCTACCTCGGACACTGCCAAATACAGATATAGCGTTTCGTCCTCCTTCGGGGTGTGGAGCAAAGACGGGCTTGAGAGATACCGCTTTAACCCTTCCAAGGCGTGTTGGCACTCCGGGGTCCATTCAAAATTTTTTTTCTTTTTAAGTAGGGAGAAGAAGTGATGGCTCTGATCTGATGATCTCGAGATGAATCAGCCTAACGCCGTTATCCGCCCAGTCAGCCGCTCTACGGCCTTCACATTGCTTACCACCGTTATTTCTTTGATGGCCTTGATTTTGTCGGGGTTGATTTCAATCCCCCTATTTGATACCATGAAGCCTAAAAATTTGCCCGAACCTACGCCGAAGGCGCATTTCTCGGGGTTGAGCTTCATGTTATAGCTCCTAAAGATGTCAAACATTTCCTACAGATGAGTCAAATGGTCCTATGCTCACGGGGACTTAACTAACATGTCATCAATGTAAACTTCCATGGATTTGCCTATTTGATGTTCGAACATCTTATTAACTAATCGTTGGTATGTGGCCCCCGCATTTTTTATCCCGAAGGGCATTACATTGTAGCAGTATGTGCCATACCTCGTGATGAATGAAGTCTTTTCCCTATCCTCGGGGTTCATTTGAATTTGATTATACCCGGAGTAGGCGCCGAGAAAGGTGAGAATCTCGTGGCCAGCCGTGGCATCAATCAATCGATCGATGTTGGGCAGCGGGAATGAATCTTTAGGGCATGCTTTATTTAAGTCCTTATAATCTATGCACATTCTTAATTAGTTCCCTTTTTTGGGGACCACTACTACATTGGCCAACCACTCGAGATATTTTACTTCCCTGATGGATCCTATTCTGAGGAGTTTCGTTACCTCGTCTTTGATGAACGCATGCTTTACCTCGGACCGAGGCCTCCTTTTTTGCTCCACCGATTTGAACCTGGGGTCGACACTTAGTCGATGAGTGGTTATTCCTGGGGAGATCCCTGTCATGTCTAAGTGGGACCAAGCAAAGCAATCAATGTTGTCAATAAGAAATTGAATGAGTTCTTTCATGAACTCGGAGGTTAATCCCGTTCCCAGGTATACATTTCAATCTGGTAGGTGTTTCATCAAAACAGCTTGCTCTAGTTCTTCGATCATTGATTTTGTTGCGTCCGATTCTTCGGGGGAAACGAAGGTTCGAGGAGTGAGGAAATCTTCACCATCATCTTCGGGGACCCGTTTACATCCCGACCCCTCCGAGGCGGAGTATATGGGCTCTGGCACCACGCCGTGCACTGCGAACATTTCCTTTGCCGCGTGCTGCTCGCCATATACCATTTTTATGCCCTCTATAGTCGGGAATTTCAGCATCTGATGGAAAGTTGACGGTACCACCCTGATGCCATGTATCCATGGTCTTCCAAGCAGGGCATTGTATCTCGTGTCTCCCTAGATGACATAAAACTTGGTGCCCCAAACTGTACCGGACACATTGAATGGGAGGAGGATTCCCCCCTTTGTCACTTCGCTCGCCATGTTAAACCCACTAAGGGCTCTAGAATGGGGTACAATTTGGTAGAGCAGCTCGATCTTCTCCACTACCCCAAATCTGATTATATTGGCTAAGCGACCTGGATCCACGAGCACACGCTTAATTTGGACACTATTCAAGAGAAAAAAAATTACCAGTGCATCGTTATGTGGCTGGGACAGGTCTTTGACATCTTCTTCTCTGAACACAACAGTTCTTTTAGGAATACAATTTTGAGTTCGTTCGTTCGTGGTGGTAGGCACCTTGGCCCGTTTGAGCACAGATTCTTGTGGTCCGTGGTCCTCAGGGCAGTTGTTTTCATGTGCATTTACTGAGTTAGACATTTTATTGGACAAGAAAAAGTGTGAAGAATAACTTGTGTTTTTAGAAAAACCAGCACTAAAGCAATCACTATTATTTTTAGCCCAACGGTGGGCGCCAAACTATTTACCTTGAAAATAGTAATTACAATTATATTTTATTATATGTTTTTAAAAATATGTGATCTAATTTAATACCGGTTGTTTAGGAAATAGATGTTGAGTGTGGAGTGAGAAAAATGAAATAAGAGCAAAAGGAAACAAGATTACGCAAACCGGGTAACGGAGAGACCGGCCTCGAGGGTGGTCAGAAGGGCCTCGAGGTCGAGCTCCATGAGCTTGACTAGGGGATATCGACAACAATATAATAGTATCAAATGCCTTAAAATGGCCTATTTATGATCAATAACAAGTAATAAATGAAGAATAATTCAAGAACACAATAAATGAGAAGCAACAAATTAATGAAGCAATTGTGGAGAATGTTTTAGTTAGTGAGCAGAGGATGTTCTTGTTATTGTATTGAATATCATGTGTGTTACAAAGTGACAAGGGTCCCCTTTATATATGAGGGGGGAATCTTAACATAGTACATGTGTAATTAATGCAAAGAGAGATGGCTGGTACAGCCATTTAATGCCACGGTACGGGCTTGTACTATTTTGTGTACTTTGTTAGCTTTAACCACGTGCCCCCTTGGAATTTCCCGCCTTTCCATGTTGACCTTCAAATCTCGCCCTGCCTCGAGGCGTATCAACCTCTCGGAATGCTCCCTCGAGGAGTGAACCTCGGGGTTATACTTTGGATGCTGCTTTGATATGGTCGAGGTCGAGACTCGAACTGCTGCAGGAGCCTAAAAATTGGGCTTTCCCCAATTTTTCCGTATACAAAGTACGTTATAACGACTTGTTAGAAGTAATATGTCAGTGTGATGACACGGTAGGTCATTTTGAGTTCTTGAACTTATTTCATTGTTTCGAAACCTTCATCAGCTTCGTTTAGCATTTCTTGATTTGCATGCGTTGTTCGTTTCTTTTTTACGAAAAGTTTTTATGTGAAAAATTGAAGAAAAGCATGAATTTTAGCTTTAAAAATGATTTGAGTTGACTACAGGTAATATTTTATATATATAAACCCAATCGATATTTTGACGATCCCGGTGGGTCCGTATCGTGATTTTCGACTTGAGAGTATGCACAGAATTAAATCAGGAAGTCCCTAACTTGATTTAATGTGATTTTTTGAAAACATATAATTTAAAGGTTTAAAGAATTTGCAAGTTTGACTGTGGTTGACTTTATTTCTATTAGTTTACTATTTAAGACTTGTCTGTAAAATTAAGTTTAAAACGAAATTGATTTGATAGGATTCAGACGCTTGGTTGTGAATTTGAAAGTTCTTGAGTTTTGTTTTGAAATTTCATGCATTTTGATGTCTTATTTGTAGTTCTAGGTGTTATTTTGATCGCGCGAGCATGTTCATATGATGTTATTACACTTGCGTGCATATTTGGTTTGGAGCCCGAGGGGCTCGGATGAGTTCGGACGTGTTTCGAATGAGTTTGGTTGAAGTTGGAATAGCCGTTGCACTCATGTTGCTGGTGTAATCTGCAGATCTCGCATTTGTGAGGTATGGCTTGCAAATGCGAGCCTCGCTTCTATGATCAAGTCATCGCATTTGAGAGTAGGGTCTGGGCTAGGTGATCTCGCACAACATTCTCTCCTTTTGGAATTGGATTGAGAACTCATGTAGCAACTCAGAATCTCCTTGAGAGATTCTAAATATATCTACCTTCCTGGCTTGGACTTTCCATGCCTCAACATGAGCTTTGATGAAAGAATGTACAAGTATTTCTAAAGAGTTAATTAAATATTCAGGTAAGAGTGAATACCAAGTTAAAGCTCCATTTGTTAGGGTTTCACCAAATTTCTTTAGCAAAATTGATTCGATCTCATACAGAGCCAAATTATTTCCTTTCACGACCGTTGTGTAGGTTTTGATATGATCTTGTGGATCTGAAGTTCCATCAGATTTTGAAATATACGGCATGTTGAATCTTGTTGGAATCAACTCCGAAGACGCACTTAGTTTGAATGGCAACTGAATATACTTCTTTGAGTCCTGACCCTGCAGTACCAGAGGTGCCCCCGAGATCTGCTCCATTCGAGCGTGAAATTCTTTATCATTTTGATCCATCCAATCATTCATTTTCCTCATGAACCTCATGAGCTCGATTTTACAAGGATCATCTATGTTATTTTTATTTCCAGATCCACTGCCTTCACCACTTTCTTGGTTATCATTCCATCTGAACTCCTACCTTGAGGTGATCTTACCGGTTCTTGTCACTATCTTATTTACAGGAACTCTAGGATGGGATCAAACTCCACCATTGGAAATATTTGATTCAACCGATATCACTAGCTGGAGATCAGTCATTATTTGGTCTTATCTTGAAAGATGATTCATAATTTCCCTTTGTTGTGCTCTCAAAATTTTCATCGTATTGGCAACAGGTTCGTCATCAATATAATCAGAGGTAGGACACCTCGCACGCCGAGTATTTTGTTCTTCCCAAATTCGAGTTGCTTCATTGCAATCATTGTGGGTTTCACTGGTAGAATCATCCTGCCAATCTCCACCACCTAAATTGTCTCATGCTCATTGACGTTGTTTGTTCCAACATTGAGCGAGTTGTTGACATCATTGGTTACAATATCTAATTTTTGCCTACTGCATAAAAACTTCAAAGTATGTTAGTAAAAGACGAATATATCAAAGTAATACCACAATTGTTTATGTCCCACAATAAGCGCCAAACTGTTAACCCATAAAAGGGTACAGTTGAATTTGTAACATGGTTTATCGATAGGTGGATTAGAATGATCTGAGAAACTAAAATAATCAAGATCAAACGTGAGTAAAATAAGAATAGTTGAAGAAAAGATAAGCCTTGTCATTGAATTGATCTTCTCCGGAAACACGAATAATTCCAAAAACTTAATATAGCATAATAGACTTTTGGAGAATAAAAGAGTAGTATTAGTATTTTTTTCGTACAAGTATTTCGTGTCCTTCAATGAGTACTAACTTCTCTATTTATAGCTAAATTAGGGAAGACAAGATCCCCAAATCATGCTCCTCTTTAAAGTGAATAATGTAACGACTCGGCTGGTCATTTCGAGAGTTGTAGCCCCATTCCCCCATTTTTCTGCTCACTTTGTGCCTTATTGTTATTTTATGACTTATCGGGGTAGTTGGTTTGGGTACGGGAGGATTTCAAAATGAATTGAGACACTTAGTCTAATAATGGAAAGCATAAGTTGGAAAAGTTGACCGGATATTGATTTATGTATAAATGACCCCGTATTCGAGTTTTGATGTCTCTGTTAGCTCCGTTGGGTGATTTTGGACTTAGGAGCGTGTTTGGATTATGATTTGGAGGCCCGTAGTAGAATTAGGCTTGAAATGGCGAAAGTTGGAATTTTGGAAGTGTCACGACCCAAACCAATGGGCCGCGATGTGCACCCGATACCTTACTCGATCGAGTACCAACGTAACGTATCTTTCTTATTACATTATCATTTACACGTGACATACGGGCCTAATAGGCCAACATAATCATTTACAAAATCAAAACATAGGCCAATAAGGCCTACAATCTTTCACGTATACGACATATGTCTACAAGCCTCTAAGAGTACATAAATGTCATAAAGGTCAGGATAGAGTCCCGCCATACCAAACAATACCCGTCTAAATCATACTAACCAAACAAGCGACTCTGAAGCAAATGGAGCGCACCAATATCTTCCGCTGAGCTGATAGTCTACTTGGAGGGCTCTCGGCCTGTCTATCGGGACCTGCGGGAATGAAATGCAGTGTCCCCAGGCAAAAGGGACGTTAGTACGAATAACATACCGAGTATGTAAGGCACATAATGTACATAAGAGATATGGAAGAAATATAGAGTACATGCCTCAACCTGTAAGTCTGAATAACTTTGTAAATCATAAATCACTTTTAGCAGCATGCATATGCGTATGAATGTCATGTCGTGCATAGGCGTATGTTTCATAACATCATCAGCCTCTGAGGGCATCCCATCATATCATATCAGCCACTGTGGGCAAAATCATCATCGTATACCAGTTGATCAGGTGGTGGTGCGTATATAACGCCAAAACCTTTCCAATATCCCATATACATATATATAAATACATATATACGCTTATATAACTCTATTTGAATATACATACATATAGACGCATATATAACGTCGTTTGAATCATATTTCAGCCACTGTGGGCAACATCATCATCATATACCAGCTGATCAGGTGGCGGTGCGTATATAACGCTGTAACCTTTTCCCATATCCCATATACATATATTTACATATATACGCGTATATAACGCCATCTGGTCATGGGTCAATGCACATGTATGAAATGCATGAAAAGTACGTAATAATCTCAATATTCCTTCCGGATAAACTTTTCCAACTACGTATTATTCTGAGACCCATGAACAAAACATAATAATAATTCTCATGGGGAATAAAGAATATAGACACCCCTACTATTTCTATGAATAAAGTAATTTATGGAAACTGTGTATTTGAACGTTTCTTCAGTATAATTTGGACCATGCCAAACGAAAGAAGGGATAGACTTAACATACCTGGAGTAGGGAAAATCCGTATAATATTCTTGGAAAGGATTGCACCGTAATCCTTTAGAACCACAAAATTTTACGTTACTACCTTTCTAACATTTCTCGTTGGAATTGTTGCAAGAATTTCGTTGAAGAATTTTTTGTTTTGGATGGAGTTTAGCATCTGTTCTTGAATGCTTTGCTGGATTGAACCTTAGCATATGTTTTAGAAATACTTTGAATTAGGAGGAATGTCTTACACGTTAATAGGAAAGGTATCTGATCTCTTTTCAATTCTATTTCCAAATGCGACCAACTTTGTATATCTTTAATTGACATGTTAAAGTCTTGTTATCCTACATCGCCACCTAAGCCAACATGACCCTTAGTCATTTATTTGGTTAGATTCCTTTCTGCCACGATTTGGGGGTGTTAGTCTTATCACATAATTTAATAATTAACTAGGTAATGTCCCGTTACCCGATAATTAACCAATTACCCGTATAATTAAGAATTCTCTCAAATTACTTAAAATTTACTTATTTTTAATATACTTTATACATCATAATATCACGGTCATATGGTACCTTGTATGGTACTAGTCCATAAATATCGGGTATTATAGCTCGGGCTGTATTTTACTCCAAATCGACAACCTTCAACGAAACTCATTTTCTTCGATTTTCTTACCCTCTCTCCTTCATGAATTTACTCATCACTTATTTTAAATAGCATAATACTTAAAATCTCAAAATAATATCATTCCTGAGCTTACGTCGATTAACTTACGAAGAAATATTAACTTACAAGAAAAATGCGGGATGTAACATCTTACTTCCGAGCTCTCATTAGTTTATTTATGATGTACTTTCATGTACAAAAATATGGGGTGTAACAGGAAGTTTGACGGGGGTGGACTTTTTGATATCGGGGTTGGATTTCGATTCCGGAAGTTGGAGTAGGTTCGTAGTGTCATTTGTGACATGTGTGCAAAATTTGAGATCAATCGTACGTAGTTTGATAGGTTTCGGCGTCGTTTGTATAATTTGGAAGTTTCAAAGTTCATTAGGCTCTAATTGGGGTGCGATTCGTATTTTTGATGTTTTTTGAGGTGATTTGAAAGTTCGACTAAGTTTGTATCGTGTTTTGGGACTTGTTGGTATGTTTGGTTGAGGTCCCCGGGGCCTCGGGTTGATTTCGGGTGGTTAACGGACTTGGAATTTGATTTGAGAAGTTGCGGAAGTCTGTGTGTTGCTGGTGTAATTGTACCTGCAGAGTGAGAACCACATATGCAAGCCCACATGTGTGGGTGAAGGTCTGCAAGTGCGGCGATGGAGGAGAGAAGGCAGAGGGACGCAGGTGTGAATGTTTTCCCACACATGTGAGGCAGTAGATGCGAGGTGAAGGCCGCAGAAGAGAAGGAATGAAGGGGAGTTGGGCTCCCCATAAGTGTAAAATATCATGCAAGGGCGTGTCCGTAGGAGCGGATGTGGGAGCCGCAGATGTGGATGTCACCACTGAAGCGGGTATTTTGTGGCTCCTACAAGACCATAGAAGGGGATTAGTTACCGCAGGTGCAAATAGCCTGGGAAGAACTAACCGTTATTTGCTGTTTGCACTCCGTTTTAGATTATTCTTGTATATCATACCTCAGTCTCTATTGTCCTTTGTTGATACATCATGTTATTGTTGTTTGGGATATTTTTCATGACTTTTGAGATCCCGAGAGACTGGGGAGGTTGGTGAATAAGCTAGGTCCTGAGTGCCGAGCTGTGAGCGATAAGTGTATATATGTGGATTGGGCTGCACGTCTCAAGGAGCCTTAGGGATGTATATATGTGGATCGGTTTGCATGCCGCAACGAGCCTTATGGAGGTATATATGTAGATTGGGTTGCATGACGCAACGAGCCTCATGTATGTTTATATATTAATGGGACTGGGCTGCATGCCGTAGCATATAGTGTTTGGGTTGAAGGAGCCGCTCTGGAGTTTGCACACCCCCAGCAAGCAAAGGTACCTATTGAGTGTGAGTGTTGAGGGTTGAGAGCCAAGTGATGAGCTATTGAGGAATTCTTAGTTAATTTTTCCTTCAGAGGATGTATTTGCTTTCATTTTTGTTGCACATAACTGCCATATATGTCTGGACTTCTGAGAGATATTATATCGGATTTTTACCTGAATTTTGCTTCTTTTTATAAACTGATTTGACTTAAATTTCCGGATTTGAAAGCATGTCTATTTTTCCTTGTTGAAATTAGTGGAAATGAACTATAATCGTGTAGCTCGTCACTATCTTCAATCCTTATTTAGTATCGGTACTTACCGAGTTGGTTGTACTCACGCTACACCCTGCACTTCATGTGTAGATCCAGGTGTTCACGGTCATAGCAGGTATTGATATTTGAGCAGCAGATCCTTGAGACTATCAAGGTAGTTGCATGGCGTTCGCAGGCCTTGAATGTCCTTTATTATCTTTATTTGCATTTTAGTTCTTACTCCTTAGACATTGTAGTAGACTGATCCCTGGTATAGATGCTCATGTACTCGGTGGCACCCCAATTTTGGGAGATATTTGTATTACGTTGTGGATTTATTTCTATTTTCAAAAAGTATTCTTAAATATTAATTGCTTCCTTAAAATTTTTAAAGCTTTTACTATGTTGAGATGGTTGAGTAGTGGCTTGCCTAGTTCCACGATATGCGCCATCATGACGGTTAGTTTTTTTTTTGTGTCGTGACAAGTTGGTATCAAAGTCTAGGTTACATTGGTCTCATGAGTTATGAGCAGATTCATTAGGGTCTTGCAGATCGGTACGGAGACATCTGTACTTATCTTTGAGAGGCTGTCGAACCCTAGGAAATTTCACATTCTTGTATTCTTGTTGTGCGGATTGTTTATTCCGGTAACTAAACTTCTACTATTCTATTCTCTCACAGATGGTGAGGACACGTACTACTGGACAGGATGGACAGCCACTAGTACCACCACCCAGGGCTACGAGAGGTTAAGGCCGCAGTAGGGGCAGGGGTGCAGCTCGCACAGCAGCTAAGGTAGAACCTGTAGACCCACCAGTCGTTCCAGCTTAGGAGGAAGTACCAGATATGGTGGAGCCAGCTCAAGCACCAGTTGTGCCCATCGTGATTTCAGGACTTCGGGAGGCCTTAACTCAGATTCTGACTGTGTGTATCAGTCATGCTTAGGCGGTCTCTGTTCCGGCCGCAGCAACCACTTCTCAGGTCAGGGAGGTACCCAGACTCCCGCCACCCGTACACCAGAGCAGGTGATGTAGGGACTCCACATACGAGGGCACTACCAGCCCGGTCGGCTGCAGCTGCTCAGGCCCTAGTGGTCCCTGTTATGGCTGATGATGAGCAGAGGAGACTTGAGAGATTTAAGAGACTTCGACCTCCATCATTTAGCAGTGCTGAGTCAGAGGATACTCAGGGATTTCTGGATAAGTGCGAGCAGATGCTTTGGCAGCGAGTATTCTGGAGGCCAGTGGGGTCTCGTTCACTACTTTTCAGTTTTCTAGGTCTGCCTTCAGAGGGTGGGAGGCTTATGAGAGGCATAGGTCGGTCGGTGCAGTACCACTTACATGGAAGGAGTTTTCCATTCTTTTCTTGGAGAATTTCATGCCACAGTCTCGCAGAGAGGAGCTGCGTAGATAGTTCAAGTAGCTTCGTCAAGATGGCAAGTCTGTGACACAGTATGAGATGAGGTTTTCTGAGTTGTCTCATCACACAGTTTGGTTGGTCCCCACTGATAGGGAGAGGATTAGGAGGTTCATTAATGGCCTCACATATCATCTGCAGTTGCTTATGACTCGAGAGAGGGTATCTGATGATACTTTTGATGAGGTTGTCGAATTGCTCAGCAGATAGAGGTAGTCCGAAGTTAGGAGTAGGGAGAGAGGGAGGCCAAGAGGCTTCATGGACAGGGTGGTTTCAGTGGTGCTCATTTTTTTGGGTCAGTTCCACTGCGGTATGGGTCTTCCTTATAGGTATGTTCGGACGACTAGTCCAGTTCACCAAGGTGCATCATCCGGCCATGGTTTATATAGTTTTCATCAGGGATAGTCATAGACCAGTTATCCCGGTGCTCGGGGCTCCCTTCAGTCCCCACCGTCGTTTCCAGCATGGCGGAGTTGTTATGAGTGTGGAGAGTTTGGTCATATCAGGAGGTATTGTCCCTGCCTTACGGGAGGTCCAGATCAGCAGAGGAGTCAGACTATGGCTCCGACACCAACATCTACACTACGCGCTTAGCCAGCTCAAGGTCTCAGTTAGCTAGAGGTCGCCCTAGAAGGGGAGGCTGATCAGGTGGCGGTCAGGACCGACTCTATGCTCTTCCCGCCAGACCAGATTCCATTGCCTTAGATGCAGTGATCACATGTATTGTCTCAGTTTGCCACAGGATGCCTCTATATTATTGGACCCTAGTTCCACTTATTCGTATGTCTCATCATATTCTGCTCAGTATCAGGATATGCCCTATGAGTCCTTAGTTTCATCGGTTCATGTCTCTATGTTTGTGGGAGATACTATCATTGTGGATCGTGTATATCGGTCATGTGTGGTGACTATTGACGGATTGAAGACTAGAGTTGATCTCTTATTGCTTAGTATGGTCGATTTCGACGTGATCTTGGTATGGATTGGTTGTCTTCATGTCATGTTATTCTAGATTGTCACGCCAAGACCGTGACATTGGCGATGATAGGGTTGCGGAGGATTGAGTGGATCAGTTCTATAGACTAGCAGAGTGATTTCATATTTGAAGGCCCAGCATATGGTTGGGAAAGTTTGTTTATCTTATTTGGCCTTTGTGAGGGATGTTAGTGCTGATGCTTCTACTATTGATTCTGTTCCGTTGGTGCGGGAGTTTCCGGATGTGTTTCTTGTAGACCTGTCGAGCATGCCGTCTGATAGGTTTATTGACTTTGGTATTGACTCGGTGCCGGGCACTCAGCCCATTTCTATTCCACCGTATCGTATAGCACCAGCTGAGTTGAAAGAATTGAAGGAGCAGCTTCAGGAACTCCTTGATAAAGGGTTTATTCGACCTAGTGTGTCACTTTGTGGTGCACCAGTTCTGTTTATGAAGAAGAAGGATGGTTCTGTGAGGACGTGCATTGATTATAGGCAGTTGAACGAAGTTACAATCAAGAACAAGTATCCTTTGTCCGTATAGATGATCTGTTTGATCAGCTTCAGGGAGCGAGGGTGTTCTCCAAGATTAATTTGAGGTCTGGGTATCACCAGTTGAAGATTCGGGACTCGGATATTCTAAAGATTGCATTCAGGACCTGTTATGACCATTATGAGTTCCTTGTGATGTCTTTTGAGCTGGCAAACGCCCCAGCAGCGTTCATGCATCTGACGAACAGTGTGTTTCAGCCTTATCTCGACTCATTTGTTATAGTGTTCATTGATGATATCCTGGTGTACTCTCGTAGCCAGGAGGAGCATGCCCAACATTTAAGGATTGATTTACAGCGGTTGAGGGGGGAGAAGCTTTATGCCAAGTTCTCAAAGTGTGAGTTTTGGCTCAAATCAGTGGCATTCAGGGGGCACATGGTGTCCAGTGAGGGTATTCAGGTGGATCCAAGAAGATAGAGACGGTTCAGAGTTGGCCCAAATGTCCTCAGCTACGGAGATTCAGAGCTTTCTCGGTTTAGCTGGTTATTATCGTTGCTTTGTAGAGGGTTTCTCGTCTATTGCATTGACCTTGAGCAAATTGACCCAAAAGGGTGCTCCTTTTAGGTTGTCGAATGAGTGCGAGGAGAGCTTTCAGAAGCTGAAGACTACCTTGACCACAGCTCTAATTCTAGTTTTGCCTTCAGCTTCAGGCTCTTACACAGTATATTATGATTCTTCTCGGATCGATATTGGGTTTGTCTTGATGCAGGAGGGTAGAGTTATTTATTATTCTTCACATCAGTTGGAGCCTCATGAGAAGAACTACCATGTTCATGATTTAGAGTTAGCTGACATCGTTCATACATTGAAGATTTGGAGGCATTATCTCTACGGTGTGTCTTGTGAGGTGTTTACGGATCATCGGAGTCTCCAACACTTGTTCAAACAAAAGGATATAAATTTGAGGCAACAAAGATTATGGGAGTTGCTAAAGGACTATGATATCACCATTTTGTATCATCCCGAGAAGGCCAATGTGGTGACCGATGCCTTGAGTAAAAAGGCGGCGAGTATGGGTAGTCTCGATTTTCTTCTTATTGGGGAGAGACATCTTGCATTTGATGTTCAAGCCTTGGCCAACCGATTCGTGAAATTGGATATTTTGGATCCCAGTCGGGTTCTAGCTTGTGTGGTTTCTCGGTCTTCCTTATTTGATCACATCAGAGAGTGTCAGTATGATGATCTTATTTGCTTGTCCTCAAGGACATGGTTCACCACGGTGATGCCAGAGATGTGTCTATTGGGGATGATGGGGTATTGAGGATGCAGGGTCGGATTTGTGTTCGCAATATGGATGGGCTACTTGAGTTGATTCTTGATGAGGCCCACAGTTCGCGGTATTCCATTCATCCGGGTGTCATGAAGATGTATTAGGACTTTAGACAGCACTATTGGTGGAGGAGAATAAAGAAATACATAGTGGGGTTTGTAGCTCGGTGCCTTAACTGTCAGCATGTGAAGTATGAGCATCAAAGACCATGCGGATTGCTTCATAGGATAGAGATTCCAGAGTGGAAGTGGGAGCAGATCACCATGGATTTCGAAGTAGGGCTCCCACGGACTCGAGAAAGTTCGATGTTATTTAGGTGATTGTGGATCAGCTAACCAAGTCCGCGCACTTTATTCCAGTTGGTAATACCTATTCTTCGGAGCGGTTAGCTGAGATTTACATCCGAAAGATTGTTTGCCTTCATGGTATGCCAGTGTCCATCATTTCAGATAGAGGCACGCAATTCACATCGCAGTTTTGGAGATTCGTGCAGCGAGAGATGGGCACTCAGGTAGAGTTGAGCACAGAATTTCACCCTCATACGGACGAACATGCTTAGCGCACTATTCAGATATTGGAGGACATGCTATGTGCTTGTGTCATTGATTTTGGGGGTTCTTGGGATCAGTTACTGCCACTCATGCAGTTTGCCTAAAATAACAGCGACCAGTCAAGCATCTAGATGGCTCTATATGAGTCTTTGTATGGTAGATGGTGTAGATCTCTGGTGGTTTGGTTCGAGCCGAGAGAGGCTAGGCTTTTAGGTACTGACTTGATTCAGGATGCATTGGACAAGGTTAAATTGATTCAGGAGTGTTTTCGCACGGTACAATCCAGACAGAAGAGTTATGCCGATAGGAAGGTCCGTGATGTTGCTTAAATGGTTGGGGAGAAGGTTCAGCTGAAGGTGTCACCCATGAAGGGTGTTATGAGGTTTGGAAAGAAAGGGAAGTTGAGCCCTCAGTACACTGGGCTGTTTGAGATACTTCGGAGGATTGGGGAGGTGGCTTAAGATCTTGCCTTGCCACCTAGTTTGTCGGGTGTCCATCCGGTATTTCATGTTTCTATGCTCCATAAGTATGTTGGCAATCCATCTTATGTTTTGGATTTCAGCACAGTTCAGTTGAATGGTGATTTGACTTATGATGTGGAGCCGATGGCTATTTTGGGTCAGCAGGTTCGGAAGTTGAGGTCAATGGATATAGCTTCAATGAAGGTGCAATGGAGAAGTCTGCCAGTTGAGGAGGCTACTTGGGAGACCGAGCTGGAGATGCAGAGCAGATATCCACACCTATTTGAGACTCTAGGTATGTTTCTAGGATCGTTCGAGGATGAACGTTTGTTTAAGAGAGGGATGATGTAACGACCTGGCCGGTCGTTTCGAGAGTTGTAGCCCTGTTCCCCCATTTTTTGCTCACTTTGTGCCTTACTGTTGTTTTATGGCTTATCGGGGTAGTTGGTTCGGGTCCGGGAGGATTTCAGAATGAATTGAGATACTTAGTCTCATAATAGAAAGCTTAAGTTGGAAAAGTTGACCAGATGTTGACTTATGTGTAAATGACCCCGGATCCGAGTTTTGATGGCTCTATTAGTTCAGTTGAGTGATTTTGGACTTAGGAGTGTGTCCAGATTGTGATTTGGAGGCCCATAGTAGAATTAGACTTGAAACGACGAAATTAGAAGTTTGACTGAGGGTGGACTTTTTGATATCGGGTTCGAATTCTGACTCCGGAAGTTGGAGTAGGGTCGTAGTGTCATTTGTGTCTTGGGTGCAAAATTTGAGGTCAATCGAACGTAGTTGGTTAGGTTCCGGCGTCATTTGTAGAATTTGAAAGTTTCAAAGTTCATTAGGCTTGAATTGGGGTGCAATTTGTGATGTTGTTTAATGTGCTTTGAAGGTTTGACTAAGGTCGTATCGTGTTTTGGGACTTGTTGGTATGTTTGGTTGAGGTCCCGCGGGCCTCAGGTTGATTTATGGTGGTTAACGGACTTGGAATTTGATTTGAGAAGTTGCTGAAATTTGTGTGATGCTTGTGTAATCGCACCTGCGGAGTGGAAACCGTTGACGCGATCCCGCAGGTGCGGGCGAAGGTCAGTAGGTGCGGCGATGGAGAAGAGAAGGCAGAGGGACACAGGTGCAAAGGTTTTCCTACACCTGCGAGGACGCAGATGCGGGATGAAGGCCGCAGAAGCAAAGGAAGGAAGGGGAGCTGGGCTCCGCAAAAGCGGAGGATATCACGCAGAGGTGTGTCCGCAGGAGCGGATGTGGGAGACACAAATGTGGAGGTCAATACAGAAGCGGGTATTTTATTGTACCTGCAAGGCCGCAGAAGCGTCTTAGTTACCGCAGGTGCGAAAACCCTGGCAGCACTATACAAGCGAGGTTTTCGAGATTTTTCCCCATTTGCAACATTTTGAGCTCGGATTTTGGAGGTTTTTGAGAGCATTTTCAAGGGGATTCTTGAGGTAAGTTCCTTGAGTTCATTTTTCTTCAATAAGTATGTTTCTCCACTGATTTTCCACCTATTTGGTGTGCTTTTAAGGTGTAATTTGGGGGTTTAAGGCTAGGGATTTGGAGAGTTTATTTTAAGGATTTGAATGGCCTTTTGTTGTCGGATTTTGATGAATTTGGTATGACTAGATTCGTGAGTGAATGGGCTTTCCAGTTTAGTGACTTTTGTTTGATTTCGAAACGTGGGCTCGAGGGCCGGCTTTTGACCAATTTCGAATTTTGGCTTATAATTTTAATTTTTCTTGTGGAATTGATTCCTTTAGCTCGTATTGATTGTATTGTAATACTTGTGCAAGATTCGATACATTTGGAGGACGATTCACGAGGCAAACGCATATTGGAGTAGAATTTTGCTCGGATTGAGGTAAGTAACAGTTCTAAATCTGGTTTTGAGGGTATGAAACCACGGATTTTATGTTATGTTATTGATTTGGAGGTGACACACATGCTAGTTGACGGGTGTGTAGGCGTAAACCATTGGAATTGGGACTTGGTCCATTCCTTGGAAATTGTGAACTTGAATAGCTTGTTGCTTGCTCTAGATTCTCCATGTGTCATATGAGTTTAACTGCAATTCATGTTAGAAATCATGTTTAGGCTACGTGTAGACATTGTTGGAGCCCATAGAGGCTGCGTACATGTTGAATTACTCGTTATTTGATGTTTGCACTCCATTTTAGATTCTTCTTGTATATCATACCTCAGTCTCTATTGTCCTTTGTTGATACATCATGTTATTGTTGTTTGGGATAATTTTCATGACTTTTGAGAGTCTTAAAGACTGGAGAGATTGGTGACTCAGTTAGGGTCTAAGTGCCGAGCTGTGAGCGATAAGTGTATATATGTGGATCGGGTTGCACGCCGCAATGAGCCTTAGAGATGTATATATGTTGATCAGGTTACATGCTGCAACGAATCTTAGGGCGGTATATCTGTGGATCGGGTTGCATGTGCAACAAGCCTCATGATTGTTTATATATTGACGGGATCGGGCTGCACGCCGCAGCGGTATAGCGCTTGGGCTGAAGGAGCCCCTCCGGAGTCTGTACACTCCCAGCGAGCGCAGGTACCTATTGAGTGTGAGTGTTGAGGGATGAGAGCCGAGTGATGACCTATTGAGGAATTATGAATGACTATTGCCCTGAGAGGTTGTATTTTCTTTCATTGTTGTTGCACATAAATTCCATATATAACTGTTTGAACTTCTGAGAGATATTATATCCTGTTTTTACCTGAATTTGGCTTCTTTTTATAAACTGATTTGACTTAAATTATCGGATTTGAAAGCATGTTTATTTTTCCTTGTTGAGCTAGTGGAAATGAACTATAATCGTGTAGCTCGTCACTATCTTCAATACTTATTTAGTATTGTTACTTACTTAGTTAATTATACTCACGCTACACAATGCACTTCATGTGCAGATCCAGGTGTTCCCGGTCATAGCGGGTGTTGATATTTGAGCAGTTGATCCCAGAGACTATCAAGGTAGCTGAATGGCGTTCGATTCTCCTTCATTATCTTTATTTGCATTTTAGTTCTTTGTCCTTAGACATTGTAGTAGGTTGTTCCATAGTATAGATGCTCATGTACTCGGTGATATCTCGATTTTGGGAGAGATTTGTATTACGTTGTGGATTTATTTCTGTTTTCAAAAGGTTTTGTTAAATATTAGTTTCTTCCATAAAATTTTCAAAGCTTTTACTGTGTTGAGATGGTTGAGTAGTGGCTTGCCTAGTTCCACGATAGGCGACATCACGATAGTTGGTTTTTTTGGGGCCGTGACAAGTTGGTATCAAAGCCTAGGTTACATAGGTCTCACGAGTCATGAACAGGTTCAGAAGAGTCTTGCGGATCGGTATGGAGACATCTGTACTTATCTTCAAGAGGGTGTCGAACCCTTAAGAAATTTCACATTCTTGTATTCTTGTCGTGCAGATTGTTGATTTTGGTAACAAAAGTTCTGCTATTCTATTCTCTTACAGATGGTAAGGACACATACCACTGGGCAGGATGGACAGCCACTAGTACTACCAGTCAGGGTCACAAGAGGCTGAGGTCGCGCTAGAGGCCGCGGTAGGGGCAGGGGTGCAGCTCGCACAGCAGCTAGGGAAGCACCTGCAGACCCACCAGTCGTTCCAGCTCAGGAGCATGTAGTAGATACGATGGAGACAGCTCAGGCACCAGTTGTGTCTATCGTTATTCCAGAACTTTAGGAGGCCTTAGCTCAGATTCTGATCGTGTGTACCAATCTTGCTCAGGAGGTCTCTATTTCGGCCGCAGCAGCCACTTCTTAAGTTGGGGGAGGTGCCCATACTCCCACCACTCGTACACCAGAGTAAGTGATGCAGGGAATCCAAACACCAGGGGCACTACCAGCCCAGTCGGCTGCAGCTGCTCAGGCCCCGGTGGTCCCTGTTATGGATGATGATGAGCTGAGGAGACTTAAGAGATTTGAGAGACTTCGACCTCCATATTTAGCGTTGCTGAGTTAGAGGATGCTTAGGGCTTTCTGGATAAGTGCGATTGGATGCTTCAGACAACGGGTATTCTGGAGGCCAGTGGGGTCTCGTTCACTACTTTTCAGTATTTTGGGGCTTCCCTCAGATTGTGGGAGGCTTATGAGAGTCGTAGGTCAGTCGGTGCAGTACCATTTACATGGCTGGAGTTCTCTGTTTTCTTCTTAGATAAATTAATGCCACAGTCTCGTAGAGAGGAGCTGCGCCGACAGTTCGAGCAGCTTCGTCAGGATGGAATGTCAGTGACGCAGTACCAGATGAGGTTTTCTAAGTTGGCTCCTCATGCAGTTTGGTTGGTCTCCGCTGATAGGGAGAGAATTAGGAGGTCCATTGATGGACTTACATATCAGTTGTAGTTTCTTATGACTCAAGAGAGGGTATCCGGTGCTACTTTTGATGAGGTAGTCGACATTGCTCGGCAGATAGAGGCGGTCCGCAGTCAGTACTAGGGAGTTGCTATGAGTGTGGAGAGTTTGGTCATATCAGGAGGTTTTGTCCCGCCTTACGGGAGGTCCGTCTCAGTAGAGAAGTCAGACTACGGCTCCGGCACCAACATTTACACCACTCGCTCAGCCAGCTTGGGGTGGGGCTCAATCAGCTAGAGGTCGCCCTTAAGGGGGAGGCCGATCTAGTGGCGGTTAGGCCCAATTTTATGCTCTTCCCTTCAGACCAGATGCCATTTATTCATATGCAGTGATCACATGTATTGTCTTAGTTTTCCACAGGGATGCCTCTGTATTATTTGACCCAGGTTCCACTTATTCATATGTCTCATCATATTTTTCTCATTATCTGGATATGCCCCATGAGTCCTTAGTTTCATCGGTTCATGTCTCTACGCCCGTGGGCGATACTATCATTGTGGACCGTGTATATCAGTCGTGTATGGTGACTATTGGGGAATTGGAGACTAGAGTTGATCTCTTATTGCTTAGTATGGTCTATTTCGACGTGATCTTGGGCATGGATTGGTTTTCTCCATGTCATATTGTTCTAGATTGTCACGCCAAGACCGTGACATTGGCGATACCGTGGTTGCCGAGGATTGAGTGGAGCGGTTTATAGACTATGTCCCCAGCTAAGTGATTTCATATTTGAAGGCCCATAGGATGGTTGAGAAAGGTTGTTTATCTTATTTAGCCTTTGTGAGGGAAGTTAGTGTTGATGCTCCCACTATTGATTTTGTGTCGGTGGTGCGGGATGTGTTTCTTGCAGACCTGTCGGGCATGCCACCCGACAGGGATATTGACTTTGGTATTGACTTGGTACTGGGCACTCAGCCCATTTCTATTCCACCATATCGTATGGCACCAGCTGAGTTGAAGGAATTGAAGGAGCGGCTTCAGGAAGTCCTTGATAAGGGGTTTATTCAGCCTAGCGTGTCACCTTGGGGTGGACCAGTTCTGTTTGTGAAATTAAGTTATGGTGTTCCGAGTCATCTTTTATTTGAATCCCTAGTCAAAGTAAAATTTGACTCTAATTATATTGGTCTATAAACACAAAAGATCAGGTAAGAAATTCTATTGACTAGGGAGAAGGTGTAAGGATCCTCCCAAGTCTCGCGATTTTAGGCATGATCGTTTTATCAACTTATCTTGGCTTAAACTAATTCTTAGATTATTTTGTATTTTATCTATCTTAATTATTAATAAGTCTTTACCTAGGTGTGGATAATCATACAAGGCTTATATTTGGTTATGTGTGTTAAACCGTGGAACGAGCCAATGCACATGGCTAAACACGGTGAATTATTATTATTAAAGGATCACAAAGCAGGAATGCACATATGACCTTTAATAGTTGAAATATGTCAATCCAAGGTTCGAGTGTGAACACATGGGCTAACATTATTATCATAAGAATTATTCAAAGATATAAAGGTGCAAGAATGCACACATGATATTTATTAAATATTTAATATCGACCACGGATCGAGGAACACCTGGCCAATACTTTAAAATGAATCCTACTTTTGATATTATGTTATGGAATTATTGATTGACAACATATTTTAGGAGAGATTAAATTGACTAATATTTTTGGAGTTGTAACGACCCAATATGCTGTTTTGAATTCTAGATTTTCGTTCTGTGGTTTGAGAGCTTAAATAGCTTAAGTTTATGGTTTATGACTTATGTGCGTGGTCCTTTTTAATTTTTGAAAAGTTTAAATGTGTTTTTACAAAGAAAATTTGATTTTTAAACTTTAAAGTTGTTGGAGTTGACTCAGGTCAACATTCTTGGTAAATGACCTTGGATCGGCATTTTGACAATTCTGGTAGGTTTGTGATAATTTTATACTTGTACACATATTTGGTTGGGGTTTCAGGTGATCGAGGTTGTTTTTGCGTAAATTGTTGAAAGATGGAAAAATGGATTTATGAACTATTAAATCTTTGAGATTTGATGCCTAATACTTTATTGTAGATGTTATTTTAATGTTTTGAACATATATGTGAGCTTGTATAAGGTTCTTATACTTGTGTGGATGTTTAAAATTGGGCCTGAGGGGCTCAGGTGAGTTTCAGATTTGTTTCGCATTGTTTAGCCAGAACTTGGGATTGCTGGTGTTGCAATCATCGCAATTGCAATGAGTAAGGCTGTATTGTGGTCCGGGCCCAGCCCGGGACCGGCCCAGGCCCGCCAGCCCATATGATTTTTGGGCTAAACGGGCTGGCCCGTATGGACCGGGCCCAAGCGGTCCTAAGATCCCACAGTGGGCCGGTCCTTACTGGTGAGACCGTGAGCCCAGGACCGGCTTCCATTGGTGGGTCGGCTCAACCGGGCCTAACGGCTATTTTTCGAAAAAAAAATTTAAAATTGGCCAACGGTTGGAAATTTAAAAAATAGCCGTTTGGCACTTTCAAAAATAGTCATTTGCCCCCAAACTTTATTTTAACCCCAAACTTTTTATAGTTACACTTTTTCCCTATTCTCAACTATAAATACCCCCTCATTCTTTCATTTTTCACACAAAATCATCAATCTCTCTCTCTAATTTTCTTCTATAATTGCTTACTTTATTATTGCAATTTGTGAAAAATTGTGAAGTTGGTGAATTGTAGTATTGAAGTATTCAACGATATACAATTTTCAAGAAGTTGTTCGTCAATTCGGTAAACTTGTTCCAACTCTTAAGTTTTAATATTATAGTTTTGTTTGTTTTACTTTGTATAATTATAATTAATATGGCCTCTCTTGGAAAAATATGTTTGGTAAAAGTAAGGGAAAATCCAAGATTGGTTAATCTAGTGGCCAAGCTACTACTCCTCCCCCGGCTCCCCGGCTCCCCGACCCAAGCATGTTACCCGTCCTCCTCCACCTGTTATTCTTGATAGTGATAACCTTTTATTTCAATTTACCGATGGTCAATTTTACCATGATATTGCACTAGGTTAACAATTAAATGATGAGTATATGAATGCTCTTTATAGTAATCTAACTATTGATGAAAATATAGATAGATGAAATGCAACCGGATGATGATACACCTGCTAGTCCTGTTGTTGAAGTTAACCCAACTGATAATAATCCAAATGATGCCATGCCTGACCCTCATGTAGTAACCCCTACTTTTAATAGACAACCTTCTAAATGGTGCGAAACATCTCTTGTTTGGCACTTTTTTATTAAACTAAGAGATCAAAATAAGGCTAAGTGTAAAACTTGTGGAACTTTGATGGCTCATAAATTTACTGGAGACCGTAGCTGTACGGGTAGTTTGACTAGACACATAAAGACACACCCTAAAGATAAAGCTAGATTTCTTTAAATGAAAGCAGCGCAAGAGGGGACAAGTCTAGGTACTCAGGTTAACCCTAGTACCGAGTCAAATCTAGTTCAACCGGAAATTAACATTGTTACCAGTGGCATTTTATATTACGATCCAAATAAAGATCGTGATGAATTGGCAAAAATGGTTATTGTTATGTGCTTACCCTATAGTTTTCCTTCTAACCCTCATTTTGTGCATTATAATATAAGAGTTTTTAATCCTACTTATAAAGGATGGCCTCGCACAACCGTAAAGAGCGATATTTATAAATATAAACATGAATATGAATAATATTTGCGTTATTTATTTACTCATATAAATTGTCACGTTGCTATTACTACTGATATTGGTAGCAGTGGTAATGACTGTGATTATCTTACTGTTACCAGTCATTGGATTGATGAGGAATGGATAATGCAAAAGCGCATTATTGCTTATAGAATAATTAATTCACGTCACACATGGAAGTTTATTGCTAACACAGTTGCAATTATTTGTAGATATTTTTGCACTAGAGATAAAATAATGTCAGTTTCAATGGATAATGCTTCTAGTAACACTAATGCTATAGTCTTGCTTACAACTACACTAAACCCTGCATTTAGTAATATTTTTCATGTTAGATGTATTTGTCATATTTACCATTTAATCGTCGGTATGGTATGAAAATTTTAAATGTTGAAATTGAAAAGGTTAAAATGGCTCTTAATTGGCTTTTTTATTCAAACCGTAGAAGTAGACTTAGAGAATATTTTAAAAAATGCGATGAATTTGGCCTTAGAGAAAGAAAGGTTCTTAAGCTTGTCCGACTAGATGTTATTACATGTATGAAAGTTTAGTTGCTGCATATGAATATAGAAACCCAATAAACGCAACGTTTAATGCTCGTGTTGGTGGTGATGATGATGATGAGTACCTTATAAATCAGGATTGGACTAATGTTAAAATTCTTGTAGAATTTTTAGAAAAATTTTATGTTTCTACAAATGAATCTGGGCAATATTATCTTATTATTTCTAACTATTTAGTTTATATTGCAGAACTTGCAAATTTGCTTACTCAATTTTCATTGGGTGGGGTAATTTATGAACTTGCTATTGATTCTATGAGAGAAAAGTTTTAAAAAAAATTTCCCTACCCCCCTATTTATGGTGTTGCTGCCATGTTAAATCCTACTATGAAATTAGGAGGTCCTCACTTTTGGTATTCAAATATTTATAATGCTTTAACACTTTCAGATGAGGAAATGTCTACACTTGCAGATGCAAAAGCCTTAATTACAATAAATGCTCAAACAATTTATAATGCTTATCAACTTTCCTTAGATCATGTTAGACTAAATGTTCCAACTCCTACTTCGTCTAGTTCGCAATCATCTAAAAGAACTGTGGGAGTAAAATCACTTAGTGCTTGGACGGGGTTCTCAAGGTGAAAATATTTGTGATAGTTCACAACTAAATGAGCTTCAAGTTTATTTGTCGCAGGGACTTGAATTAGAGAATCCTAGCGGCTCCTTTAATATTTTGGAATGGTGGAAGGACAAAGAAAAAATACTATCCGGTTCTTTCAAGGATGACTCGAGATATTTTAAGTATTCAAGATTCAACAGTGGCATCGTAGAGCGCTTTCAGTCAAGCGAGACTTCAAATCAGTGATCATAGCGCGTCAATGAGGGAGAGCTTGGAAAAACCAGTACTCTTCAGAGATTGGATCTGTTAGGAACGAAGAAACTTTAGACTTGCTGAATCACAACCAGAGATAGACGAAGATTATGAAGAAATGCTAGCGGAACTTGCGGAGGATGCTTCTTCGCCCGGAAGCGGTGATGAACAAGCTTCTTTTTCGCCACCACCAATGAAAATTCCTCTGAACCTTGAAGGATTTATGAAATTTGTAAGAGATAATATGTAGACTAATATGTAACTTGTATTTTGGCACATCTTCATTAGTTTTTTTTCCTTTTAATGGTGGTATTAGCACCTTGTTGTGCTCATTCCATTGGGGGCAGGAAGACTAAGAAAGATATTATCATTTTTTGTTAATGTCATAATCATAAAAATTATAAGGCATTCCCTTGAATATTTCTTTACAATTTTTTTGTGTTTAAATTTGAATTACAAGATTTAAGTCACAATTATATAATATAATTTTACAATAAATTGCCTTAGATAAAAAAAATTTAAAAAAAATAGCCCGGCCCACTTAGCCAGACCATTATGGGCTTAGGCCCATATAGGCCGGTTACACCCACTAGGACCGTTGGCCCGGGACCACTTGGGGCCGGTCCGCTAGAGCCCGGGACCGTTTGGACCGGCCCATTTAGCCCATTTAGGCCCGGGCTCGGACCACAATACAGCCTTAGCAATAGACTGCTTGCAAATGCGAGGTTCACATTTGCGAAGGGGATCTCACATTTGTGAAGATGTGATGGGGGAGTCCAGCTTTGCAATTGTGAAGTTAGAGTCGCATTTGCGGCCTGCACAATTGTGATATATGTGTTGCATTTGCAACATTTGAGGCTCCAAGGCCACTTTGCATTTGTGACCATTTGGTTCACATTTGCGAGCTACACAAAATGTGAACTTGACATCTGCAGCTAGGTAAAAATAGAGGATTTCGGGATTAACTTATTTTATTCCATTTTGGGCCCAAGACTTTGTGGGAAGCGATTTTTGAGGGGGAAGTGCACGGTTAGCCACTAATTAGAGATGTCTTTACTCTTTAGCTACTGTTTAAAATGTATTTACTATTTAGCTAGTGCTTAATAATTTTTTATCAGTTCGGACGAAAATACCCATGTTCTAATATTAAGGACATGGTATCCTTAACTTCAAGAATGTTGTGTAAATATTAAGGGCAAAGTATCATGTATTTTCACTTTCCGTTGTTAAACTTTAAGACACCATGTCCTTAACTTCATATGTGCAGTGTAAATGTTAAGGACATGGCGTCCTTAACTTCATGTGTGCAGTGTAAATGTTAAGGACATAATGGCCTTAACTTGTATTTGCACCTTCTGTTGTTACGCTTTAGGACTTCATGTCCTTAACTTCATATGTGTAGTGTAAATGTTAAGTACATTGTGTCCTTATCTTCATGTGTGTAATGTAAATGTTAAGGACATAATGTCCTTAATTTTATAAGTGTTGTGTAAATACTAAGGTCACGGTGTCCTTAACTTCATGAATATTGTGTAAATATTAAGGACAAAGTGTCATGTATTTGCACCTTCCGTTTTTAAACTTTAGGACATCATGTCCTTAACTTCATATGTTCAGTATAAATGTTAAGGACATGGCGTCCTTAACTTCATGTGTGCAATGTAAATGTTAAGGACACCATATCCTCAATTTTTACACAACACTCATGAAAAAGGGTAAAAACATATTTTCTTATTAATTTTAATAGAGTAGTGGCTATTTTTTATCAGCATTAAAAATACTGGATAAAAAGTAAATATCATGTTAAAAAGTGGCTTTCCCACGCCATTTCTACGATTTTTGAAGGGAATTTCTTACCATCTTCAAGGTTAGTTAGTTTAAGTTTGTTTTTGATTAGTTTTTATTACTTTCCATAGATATTCATCCCTAGATTTAAGATTTCATATAGTGGAAATAAGGTTTTTAGGTAGAACTTAAGATTTTTTATTTTAAAGATGTAGACCTCGATTTGAGGTTGGGTCGAAACAAATTATATATATGAACTGGGGGATGGATGGGTAATCAGGATTTGATCTTGATTTCGGATCTTGACCTATTAGTCCTAGGTTTGTCATACCCCAAACCAGAGGGGAACGACTGGCTCCCGGCCTTACTTATCGAACACCCACGTATGTCATTCAACAACCAACTTAAAGGCCACCATGTAGCATTCTAAATAAAGATAGAAATTTATATGATTACATACATCCCAAAATTATACCCACAAGTATATAGACGGGTCGGTAGGGCCATCATGATCACTTGTACATCAAAGCAAAGGCCGACAAGGACATTCAACACACCTATACACATGACGCTGACAACAAGCATCTAAGAGTCACTTAACATCATAAGATCGGAACAGGGCCCCACCATACCCATAACATATACATAGCATTGTACCAACTCAAAATGGCAACTCCGGAACAAGTAGTGTGTGTTAAAACACTGCTGAACTAGATAGCCTACTAGGGAAGTCCGTATGTCTGCCTGCCTGGAATTGGGGGAAGGAAACACAATGCCCCCCACAAAGGAACGTTAGTACGAGTAATGTACCTAGTATGTAAGAAAGACAAGAACATAAGTAAAGACATTAGTGTAAAAGAGAATCAAGAAGGATCAACTTGTAACTGTGGATTGCCACTAAGGGCCATGATATGCATAGATATACCATATACGCGCATATAATGCCATCAATATGTATATGCCACGTATACATGCATATAGCACCATCGGGCCTCTATGGGCACCATCATCATCATCATCATCATCATCATCATCATCATCATCACACTAACAAAAATAATAATAATAATAATAATAATAACCAGATGATCGGCGGTGCTATGTACTATACATGTACGTATATATAACGCCATTAAGATATATTCATATGTATATATGCATGAAGACCAATGAGATACGTTATGAGCATGTGAGAGTGACTTAAGGTCGTTACACCGCTGACTATCCTTGTGTAACTAACATGACATTATACTTCTTATCATCACCAAGGAGAATAATACATAAGGTACTTATGAAACATAGATATGAAAAATGAGCATAACGATCTCTATTACTAAGAGTAGAGATGGACTCAGTTTTCAGAGATGTTCTTGAGGGAATTTTTTCCTCAAACCCTTCAGGATGCATCACCCGAAGTTCGAGCAGCTACGCCAGGGTACTATGTCAGTGTCACAGTATGCTGTTAGATTCAATGATTTGTCCAAGCATGCACCTGCTTTGGTTTCTATAGTTATAGAGCGAGTCTGCAGGTTTATTGAGAGGCTCGGCTATATTATTCAATTCAGCATGGCTAAAGAGTTGGAAATGGATGTTATGTTTCAGCAGGTAGTTGTAACGACCCGACTGGTCATTTTGAGCTCTAGCGTTTCATTCAGCGGTTTGAGGCCGTGAACAGCTTCGTTTCAGGTATTATGACTTGTAGGTGTGGCCGATTGAATTTCGGGAAGTTTAGAGTTGATTTGGAAAGAAAATTTTCATTTCAGAAGCCTTAAGTTGGAAAAATCAACTAAGATTGGAATTTTGAGTAAACGACCTCCGAATCAGGATTCGAAGGTTCCAACAGGTTTGTATGATGATTTCGGACTTGGGCGTATGTCCGTATCAGGTTTTGGATAACCCGGGAGCGTTTCGGCCTACAATGTGGAAGTCAGCATTTTTTAAGAAATTTTCTAAGTTTGGCTTGAAGTACATTCCAGTGATGTTGATGTCCGTTTTGGGTTCTCAGTCTGGGAATAGCTTCGTATGGTGATTCTAGAGTTGGGAGCGTGATCAGAAGTGAATTTGGATGTCCGTAGGTCATTTTGAAGTCATTTGGCTTAAGATAGAAATTTGAAGGTTTTTCATAAATCCGAACGGAAGTGGAAGTTTTGATATCGAGGTCGGAATGCGATTCCGGAAGTTGGAGAAGGTCCGTAATGTTGAATATGACTTGTGTGCAAATTTTGGAGTCAATCAGACGTGATTTGATAGGTTTCGGCATCGGATGTAGAAGTTGAAAATTTCTAAGTTCATAAAGTTGGCATTTGGGTGTGATTCGTGGTTTCGATGTTGTTTGATGTGATTTGAGGCCTTGAGAAAGTCCGCATTATGTTTTGGAACAGGTTGGTATAATTGGGCGGGGTCCCAAGGGCCTCGGGTGGATTTCGGGTAGCTAACGGATCAAGATTTGAAGTTTGAAGAAGGCTGAAATTGATGTCATCTGGTGTGACCGCACCTGCGAGGTTTTGGCCGCAGGTACGGAGCCGCGGGTGTGGCTATGGTACCGCAGGTGCGAAGAATAGATGGTCCGGCTGGGAGCACATGTGCGATGGTATTTTCGCACCTGCGAGGCCGTAGATGCAGGTTGTGGGGCGCAAGTGCGATTTTGGGCTGAAGCTGAGGAAGCCGCAGGTGCGGGAGATTGGTCGCACCTACGGGAGCGCAGGTGTGGAGGAAGGATCGCAGGTGCGGAAATGAGGCTGGGCAGTTTAAAACCGTGAATTGTTGGCCATTTCTTCATTTCTTATTTGGCTTAGGCGATCTTGGGAGGCTTCAAAGAGAGAATTTCTTCATGCATTGTCAAGGTAAGTAACTCCTTCATGTTTTTAAAGTTAAATACAAGTATATGCATGGAATTAGACATGGAAATTGGTAGGAAATTGGGGAATCCTTAAAGAAACCTAGAAAGTGGAAATTTGGATTTTTAGCCACGAATTTGAGCATGGAATGTAGAGTAAATTGTATATTTGGACTAGTGGAGCTATGGGTAGAATATACCTTCAAGAAATTTTGGATTTTGGGCACGTGGTCCCGAGGGCATTTTGGTCATTTCACCGAGAAGGGTTGGGAAAGTATATAATTTGAACTTGTTGCGAGTATTAGAATGAATTCTCATTGCTTGCCCGTTATTTGGTAGTTTTGGGGCGTTGTGCATCCATGGGAGTTGCCGAAAGGGCTTGGAGGACGGTTATGGAATTTCGGAGCGAGGTAAGTCTCCTTTCTAACTTTGTGAGGGGGAATTGTCCACCTATGTGAATTAATTAAGTATATGCTATTATCTTCTGGGGCCACGTACGCACGAGGTGACGGGAATCCATGTGTAGCTACTATTATGCCTTGTCTGGTTAGTCTAGGACCCACTAGCATGCCTTACGTGTTGTACTTGTGATCCTGCCTGTAATATTAAACTGCTAATATAATTGAAATCGTAATTGAATATCTGAAGAAGACTAGAGTTCATTTTCTAATCATCTAGAAAGATAATTGATTCCTCTGTGGATAATTTTATACCTGGTAGGGTTATATTACGGAATATCATTAAACTTGGCAAATGAGTTTCAAAACAAAGATTTAAAAACTATAGCTCATGTTCCTTTAAGAAGAATTTTACCACTTTCCTAAGAAAATTGCTTTCTTGATAAAAACACGGATTTATTATGTGGATATGTGTATATATGAGCATCTGAGTCGCACGTATGATTCGCGAGCAGGCTAGCCTTATTATTTATATGTATAACCGCGTCGCATGATCGATTCACGAGCGGGGAGATAGATGCATCTATGGTTCGAGCCTTTCGACCCTCGGCAGTGCACAGTTTATTATTGTTGATACGCGTCGTTCGACCCTAGGCATTGCTTGCGCATGATATTTACTGCGTAGTTGTTATGGTTTTTGCCTGATTACTGGCCTGAAATATTAAGTTTTCAATTGAAATGACAGAGATTTAAAGTTATTAAAAAGATTTTGGAAGAAGTTGTTCCTTCCTGTAGATTAATTGTTATTTGATTAAATCACCCATGTTGATTAATTGTTATTAATATAACGTAGATACAAAGTATTAAGTGTGAACGGAGTTGATAATATTTATTTTTGATTTTAATAAATTGCCTATGATAATCATGCTTAGTGTCGCACTTAAATATTCTAAATTGACCTTTAGCAAGTGTCTAATTTGACCCCTCGTCACTACCTCTCTGAGGTTAGGCGGGCGACTTACTGAGTACACGTTGTTTTTGTACTCATGCTACACTTGCTGTGCATTTTATTGCACAGGTACTTTCATAGCAATGTGGAGGATTCGGAGACTTAGGCGAGCTGCATCATCCGGAGGCGATC
>ML425884.1:12651-52256 GCA_005239525.1 Nicotiana knightiana | reverse complement strand
CCGTTTCCATCTCCACTTCACCTACACATGAAATAAACTCCATTAAGCACATAACAAGTGTAATTTTATCATTAATGCGCATAAAATGTAAGGTATATCACATGTTAAACTATGCAATTTAGTCTCGCATCACTACCCCAACCCAATAACCCATTACCCATTACCTATTACCCATAACCCAAACTCAATACCCAATTCTTATAACCCGCCCCAACCTAAGAACCAATCTTGGTCGTTGATCTTAGAAGATCAACGGTCCAGAAATCCCATTCCTTTTTTAATTACACCCCTAATCCTAACCTTACCCCATTTTTCACAAACCCGCCGCCTCTGAATCCCTTCTCTCCTCTCTTCTCTCTCACACCCTCTAACCCTAGCCCGATGTCACAAATCCCCTCTTGATTCATGGGGTTTTCCTTCGATCCTCTGCCTTATCTGGCCTCATCTCTCTACTGGTTGTATGATTTCCATGTTACTTGATGTGAATCTCAGAGGCTCGAACCAAATCTGGTTCAAAGGCTCTCATTTCTTGATTATTCTGTCTATGTTCACTCTGATATTTGTGAGTATGAACATCTCGTGTTATTAGGATTTCAAATCTCTGGTTCAAACCAGATTTGGTTCCCTTCTGTTTATTTTCATGAACCTGGCTATTTTTCTAGTTGAATCCATTTAGATCTCTCTAGATCTGAAGCGATTTTGTGTTTATTTGGTACTTTTCCCCTAAAAATTTCTGTTTTTACCATTATTGTCGACCGATTTCAGTTACTCTAAAATCTAGGGTTTTAGTTCTGATGGATTTCTAAGAAAAAATGTTTTAAACATTTAAATGTTTTCATCTCGAATTCTTTTTATTTACTTTTTTGACTGATTTTTAATTAAGCTCCATTTATCTGTCTTTGTAGTCCTAGGGTTTCGATTATTTGGCTATTTATTTTACTGTTTTGCCTGTTTACCTTTAACTCTGTCAATTAAAGTGTTAATTGACTTACTTATCTAAATTAGGGTTTGAATTTAGTACTTTTTTTTTTGGCAAATCCACTAGGCAGGAGCCTATGGCTAGTTTTATTAATACTAAAAATCTAAAAAGTACCACATAGGAAGAGTACAAATAAGGGGGACAATGGCACCAGTAGTGTTGCCTCTATGCCTTGGCTACATAATCACTCCTCTGCGCCTCACAATGCCCTTATGGCAGCCTCATGTAGAGGAATCATGGTGTAGATGCCGGCAAAGTCTCACGAGGGCATATAATCTCATAGCCATTTGGATATCTTTCCAAAGGCATAGGGCTAGAGCAACACAAACTGGGCTAAACCTTACCTTACTAATCCTATTGAGGCAAATAAAAAGCCTCACCTACTAGCATGCATGTAGAAAGAAAGAACTAGCTAGAACTAGATATTATATGATGATCACAGAGTTTATAACATACTCTGTGATGATATTACATATAACTATACTAATGTGATGGTATAATAAGAAAATGTAGGAGAAACAATATTGCTCCCTCTTCTCTAATGTTGTGAAATCTTTAATTTGTAGACTCTTGAAATCTTCATCATCCCTTTTCAAAATGTCTTCAATTTAGTCCTTGTATTTCCTTATTAAGACTTTTACTTGTTCTTACCTTATATATGTACTAGTACTACTGGCTGATTTTGTGTTCTGACTCCTAATTGGTTTTGAAATTAGTTCTTGCCTTGTTTAACCTTATTTTTAGTTATTTATTGATTCCGTGTGAGATTTTTCTTAAATTAAGCGGTAATTACTCATGTATGTCCTGTTAATTAGTTCATGCTGACCTTAATTGATTGCTTAATTGATTTTCATGCCTTATTCGTGTGTGATTGGTTCATTACTTGTTTTACTCCATTTTTATGCTATAAAAACCCTTTCTTTGTTCTGATTTTAACACGCTTGACAACCCCTTTCTGAACAAGTTTTACAACTCTCAAGCTTTCTGTTTCTCAAAGAAACTTAAGTTCTCTTTTTGTTCTACTGTTCTAATTTCTGCACTAGTTGGCCGGCTGGAAGCCAAGGCCAGATTCTCTAGAATTTTAGCTACTATTACATTCCTGTTTGCTTTCTTTTCGACCGATATGCCTTAACTCCTAGTATTTTTTTCTGTTCTATATTCTTTATTCAACTAATCTATTTCAAACTTCAGCATGATTCTGTTTGCTATGTGACTGCCTGATTCCACTCAATGATATTGTTAAGCTAAGCTATCTTCAATAATATAAAACTCTTCCTAATTCAATTCCATGTTCTGAACTTTGCTAGAAACATGTGATCAATGTGGGGCTAATTCATGTGTCCTATATTTTTACTAACTGTTTCTGTGCTTAAGCCATGGTTGTTGAATATTAGCATCTAGCCTAATCAAAAATGCAAACTTGTTTGAACTATATGCTGAACATGAGTCTTGTTTATTCTTTGGTGCAGTTCTGTTACTATTTTGTATGCACTGTTTTCCAAACTATCCCCCTTACCCCCTATGTACTAGTTTTCAAACTTCTACTCTTAGTTATGTAGGTTCCTACCAGCGTGAGCACTGCCTAGGGTCCTTGAGACTCCTCCAAACTCTGACACATCGGGGCTGGTCTTCCAATCTTTTATGAACTGCTTCTTTAAATTTGGTCCCAGTGTGAGCATTTCCCGGGGTCACTGAGGCCCTTGGCAACTTTGACGCACTAGGAACCTAATTCTATGTTCCATGGATGGACCACCTATATACTTCAGACTTGCTTTGCTTGAAGGCATGGTTTCCAGGTTAATATTGGGCCTATGAAGGCTCCCCATAGTATAATGAATTTTGTTGTGTAATTTATTCATTATTGGGTTGTAATAAAGTAATAATCTCTATAATAAACAGAACTGGGGTTATTAGTAAAAGCTGGGGGGTTATATATCTTTGTTAAAAAACTCAGGTAGAAATCATGCCTATATGTCTATTGTGTTGGTTCCTTATGTGTATGTTACTGTTCGTTTACAGATCCTGCCTATAGGATATTTTTCTGACTGTTTGTAACTCTAATTCTTCATATTTTTGGCATATTAGAGACACTGCCTATAGGTCTTTTGTTAATTCTGCATTAGAATCCATGTTCATAGGATCTACACATATTTCCAATCTCAACATGCATTAGTGATCATGTATATAGGATCATATTTGTATGAATCAATAAACTTTCCTGGTAACTTGTCTAAAATTCTATCCACATGTGATTAATAGAATTCATGCCTATAGGGATTAAAAATCAGTTTCAATTTAGATATCATGCCTATAGGAAATCTAAAAATCAGTTTTCTTCAATTTAGATACCATGTCGATAGGAAATAAACAAATCAATTTCAACACTTAGAAATCATGCCTATAGGAAATCTAAAAATCAGTTTTCTTCAATTTAGATACCATGTCGATAGGAAATAAACAAATCAATTTCAACACTTAGAAATCATGCCTATAGGAAATCTAAAAATCAGTTTTCTTCAATTTAGATACCATGTCGATAGGAAATAAACAAATCAATTTCAACACTTAGAAATCATGCCTATAGGAGTTAATTAATTCTGCAAATTAGGAAGCATGCCTATAGGATCTAAATAGATAAAAACCTATCTTTATGAGCAATTCGCTTAGAAACCATGTTATAGGTATAGAAGTAACAGTCGTAGATGCCATGCCTATAGGATTCTGCTCTGGTTATCACTTAAGCAAACCTGTAAGGTTTCTAAGGATTCTGGGCCTAAAATTGTGACATATTGCTGCCTGAAATGTGCCCAGATTCAAAGCTTAATAAAATCAGTAGGCAAGCCAGTAGGTCCCAATGCTCATTTTAATAAACTGGTTTCTTACATTCTGTTTATGCCCACTAGATATCCTGCCTATAGGATCCTAAATTAATGAAATTTTCTGATTGAACTGCGTGCATTTGTTGTTACTTGTGGAGGTTAACATGAGCCCTTATTTGCTCCTTACATGATAGTCCTATCTGAATCTTGTTTGTCACCTAGATTTTTCTCATTAAGCAACATAGGTGAGTCTAGAACTACCTTAAATAGAGGTCCTAAACGCCTCCAAGATCATAAGTAAGGGACGGGTAGTGCATGCATAAGGCACGAGTTAGAAACTACTAGAACGCTTAAGTTACAACTAAAAGATAGTAATTGGGTAGTAAAGGAAATGATGACCAGTGCGCTAATACTATGTGTAGCAACCCAACTTGAGGAAACTTACCAAGTATTGCATGGAATGATCCTATAGGCTAGAAAACATAGGACCCCTTTTAATTCACGTTTTGAAATAATAGTTGTCTAAATTACTTTATTTTCCTTTAAGACTAATTTGCTTAATTAAGTTCGGCCAAGACCCACCATTGTGGACCTCGAGGGGTGCCTAACACCTTCTCCTCAAGGTAATTTCAAGCCCTTACCCGATCTCTGGTGATGCAAACTAATTTCATGAGTTAACTTCTCTAGGTGCCCTAACGCACCTTAATCTGTTAGGTGGCGACTCTTCAAATCCCATACTCCCATCCCAAAAGGAAGGGAGTTATCCCAAAAAAATGTTGAAACCCAATTTCGCGAGAAAAAAAAAGGGGGAGGGGGGGGATGGGGGCGACAGCTTGGCGACTCTATTGGGGATAACCCTTAGGCTCTTACCAAAATGAACTTGATTTTTGTGAATTAGTCTTTAAGCATGATTTATTCTGTTAATACGTGCACATCGGTTCCCTTTCCCACTTTATGTGAATTTAATTTCCTATTTTCAAGAATTTATGATTTTCTTTTTACTATGGAAACTAACTTGTCTCTTTGTTTTCTTTCTTAAAATGCCTTTTCAACTATTAAATACTGCATTTATCATTTTCTAACGTGCAAATACGTGAAAACATGCTATTTTTCGATGCATAAATCATTCCCAAATTCATATTTCACTCGTGCATAATCAATACCATAGCAACGCTTGACGAGTGTTTGCGATCTTCCTATATAACACCCCTTTGAATTCAGAAAGGCTTATTTGCGGTAAAACTAGTCTATCATCGGTGCAGTCGACGCTTCCGTGCCTTTCCCCCTCAAGTTGTCTGCTTGAGGGTACCAGTCTAGACCTCTATAGAAACCTTACTCTGATTTATTGTAGATGCATCATGGTCAAACCTATCCAGGTTTAATATGTGGTCTACGTAATAACCCTTTAAGAAAAGCCTTGTCCAAAAGTCCACTGGGGTTTCCATAATGTCAACGGACGCAACCACGATCTGTGCATTAATTTGGAGAAATAAGTGCCAATATGCTAATCACTTATGTATAAGTTGTCAAATCTGGAGGGGGAAAGGGTCTAACCTTATTTGTTTTGCAGAAAATGATGCACCAAGTCCCAAGGTTCGGCATGGCCCGTAACATACCACCATTATTGCTAGATTGATGGGAAGATCTTTCATCAAATGACAAAAAGCATGTGGAAAAGGTCCCCGAAAATTTCCTTCTTTATTGGACATCCAACCGAATGATATGTTTATTGAAGCTGCCACAATGTTCAGGGATGGAGAAAGATCCGTGTTTCGCTTTGGAAACATAGAAATGACCCCTCTCTTGGAAGAAATAGGGGGATTCGCTGGACTGCCTTGGGACAGTCCCGGTTTATTGGTGCCAGAAAATCGTACCACTAGGGGATTTCTGAAAATGATTGGTCTGAAAAAGAACGACGAGTTGGAGTGCCTGAAGAAATCCTACATGCCCTTTGACTATCTCTATGAACGATATGGTTATAGAAAATCCTATCGTATCTACCATGATGAATTCTCTATCACTTCCTTAGGTTGTATTCACTGCATGGTTTTTGTGTTCATCGTCTGCTTCCTGGGTATGATAGTGTTTCCGATGCAAGGGGACAGAATTCATACCAGACTAGCCATGGTAACAAAAACCCTATTTGAGGGGATAGAGGGGCAAACATATACCATTGTCCCTATGATCATAACAGACATATATCGAGCCTTGGACCGCTGCTAGAAGGGATTCAAACACTTCGAAGGTTTTAATCTGCTGCTACAGGTTTGGTTGTTAGAGCATCTCCAGAGAGGTCAATACCGTCACGAGTTTCCACGAAAGGTCGTGGAATTATCATATAGATTTCCATCACCCAAAGAGAATGACCTATATCCCAGGCAGGTTTGCTCAACCAGAGAGTGCTACAGAATGGGTACAGGTTTTCGACAATTTGACTGAAGATCAGGTTAAATAGATGTTCGAATGATTCCCTACTGACGAGTTCATCATCAGATCTAGGGACGCTCTGCACTTGGTGTTGATCGGGTTAAGGGTCATATGCCCTTATGTTCCCATCAGGGTTATGAGACAAGCAGGAAGGAAGCAAGTCATACCGCGAGTTGTTAAAATGAGTCATTATAGGGCAGATTTTCAGGATGACGACCTCCCATACAAATGTGAAGCTCAGCATATGTGGCACTTGAAGATTATTGTGGAAAGGACACCATCGAGACGGATCGATATCACGCGGGGCACGTATACTTTTACCCATCATGGTTGGAGGACTGCATAGCAGGAATAGTCGAGCCCGGGGTCTATCGAGGAAACAGAGTCATAGATGAAGCTGCCGAAGGATAGGTGAAGTATAATAGACTGCCCAAAAGGGTTCGCGAGTCCGAGGCCGAGCATCTGGAACAACAGAAGACTGATATAGAATTAATCAATGAATGGAAGGAAATGACTAGCAGATCAAGTGAAAGGTTAGAATATTTGGAGCAGGGTCTGATGGAGCTGGAAGGGAAGATGAGGAAAAGAGTCATAGACTGCCAAAATGCTGAAGGAAGCGAAGGAGGACATCTGGCAAGGGCATATCTACTATTGGACATGCACGACCTGGGGAACCTGGTCGATGGAGCCAAGAGAACCAGTCCTGGGGAAGGTCCTTCTGGGACCAAGTATATTAGGTTTATTTTCTTTTCAAATGTAATAAGGCCAAGTGTCATTAGTGACTTATCTTATTTAGTGTCGTTTTAGATTCATCTATTTTACATTAATGAAATGAGGCAATTATTTGCACTAAAGTTCTCTAAATCAAATTGTCGCTAGGCTTACCTCGGGCACAACGAGGCTCCCAAATTAGGATGCGAATTTACATTCCCGCACTATGTGTTTAAATACTGCAAATACTCTTTTGGAACCCTTACTGACTTGGTTACCTTTTGTTTTTCTTTCCTTTTTGATTATTCCATTCCCCAAGGTTGGTTCACACATACTGCATCATCAGCATATCACACCAGATCCAGAGGCCCTCCACCTCCTCCTCATCCAAGTGCATCATAAGGCAAAGGGAAATCTAAGATGGATAACATAAGTGGCGACAACACCACACATGCTGAGAATGTGGAAACTTCTGATCGTCGTAGTACTCCGGCACCAAATGACTTGGTTTTTCCACTTGAAAAGAAAATACTTGAACTAAAATGTGAGCTTGAGTAGGTCCGTAACTTGGAAAACCTCTCCCTCACTCTAAACGTCCCAGATATCAACCATCCAAATACCCAAGAATACACCTAACCAACGCCCGCAGAATCCTCCCGTACCCCACCAATATACAACCCCTCCTCAAAATACTTTACCCATACCTACACCTCTTCAACATCAGCATCTCCTGACTCAATATCCACAAACCACTTACCACACTCCTCAGAATACCCCACAGCCTATCCCTGATCCCCAAAATTCAACTAATGATCACCAATATACCCAAACTCCGAGACTTCACAAAAAAACCCCATATACATGGAAACCTTACCCCACTCCACTCAACCAGTCTCATATACACCAGAATTTGCCGAGAAGGACCTGCTCATTAAGAACATGGCAGAGGAGCTCAAGAAACTCACAAGCCGAGTTCAGGGTGTTGAAGGAGGCAAAGGAATCGAAGGTTTGAATTATGAGGATTTGTGCATTCAGCCAGATGTGGAACTACTGGAGGGTTACAAACCTCCTAAGTTTGAAATGTTCGATGGAATGGGTGACCCAAAGGTACATTTGAGAACTTATTTTGACAAGCTCGTAGCGGTTGGAAAGGACGAAAGGATTCGCATGAAGCTATTCATGAGAAGCCTCATTGAAGATTCCCTATCTTGTTACATAAGTCAAAATCCCAAGAGATGGGCTAATCGGGTAAGCATGGCATCGGATTTCATGGATAGATTCAGATTCAACACGGAAAATGCACTAGACATCTTCTATATCCAGAATCTCAAGAAGAAGCCCACTGAGACTTTCCGCGAGTATGCTACTCGATGGAGGTCAGAAGTAGTGAAGGTCAGGTCGGCATTAGATGAAGAGCAGATGAACAAGTTCTTTGACAGGGCTCAGGATCCACAATATTATGAAAGGTTAATGGTAATCGAGAATCACAAGTTCTCCGATATCATCAAGCTCGAAGAAAGGATCAAGGAAGGTATCAAAAGTGGAATAATGACAAATTTTGAGGCACTACAGGCCACGGATAAAGAACTACAATCAGGTGGCATATCAAAGAAGAAAGAAGTGGGAACAGTAATGGTTGCCCAAGGCCCAAAAACTCCATTTGTATACCAAACACCTCTACCCACATACCAACCATCACCTCCCAGATATTCCCAACCTGCTACCGCCTACCATATCTATAATTTCCAACCATCCTATTATCAGTCACCTCCAACTCGTCCAAACTACCAAAAACCCAGGCCTAATTTTGACCGCAATCCACCCAGACAATACACCGCCATTATTGAACCCATCGACCAGTTGTACGAGAGATTGAAAGTTGCTGGTTATGTCACCCCTATTCCCGCCGTGGAAATGGAGAATTCATCTCAATGGGTCAATCCAAACAAAACATGTGCGTACTATTTCGGTATGAAGGGACACACTATTGACGAGTGTCGCACCTTGAAAGACAAGATCCAAACACTGATTGATAATAAGGTCATACAGGCAAAGAAAACGACACCTAATGTCCGCAATAATCCCCTCCCAGATCATAGAGGTGAATGGGTCAATATGATAGAAACTGATGAAGAATGGCATCCTGAGGGATAAATTGGGCTTATTCGAGAAGGTGATGATCCTAAGAAACCTGCAGTCATGCTCAATCCCATTATGGTGCAGGTGCAGCCACCAGTTGAAGTAGAGGTAGCCGCATCGGTTCCTTTTGAAGTAGAAGTAACCCACCTACAGCAACACCCACTCCATTTAAGGTGGAGGTGGCCACACTTTTCACCGTAACAGTGGCATCCACACCACCCTTCAATTCCAATGTTGTACCTTGGGATTATGTGGCCGAGGCTAGAAGAAAAGGAAGGTCGAAGATGGAAGAATCCGGTGCTGCAAAAGGAATGACTAGAATAGGAAGGGTTTATACACCTGAACATTTGGGAGAAGCCAGTAAGCAAGCTTCCAGTAAACCGCCCGTTGTTGAGACTGGTCCAGATGACCTCTGGAGGAAAGTACAGGCAAGGGAGTACTCTGTCGTCGATCATCTAAACAAGACTCCCGCCCAAATATCTATCCTGTCACTGCTGCAAAATTCTGAGGCACACAGGAATGCTCTGATGAAGGTATTGAATGAAGCATATGTTCCGAACAACATCACTAGCGGATAAATGGCCAATATAGTGGGGCAAGTGCTAGAAATCCACAAGATCACTTTCCATGAGGACGAGTTTCCACCTGAAGAGTTAAGTCACAACAGGGAACTGCACATCACAGTGCTATGTGAAGATAAGTTCAATGCCAGAGTTTTAATAGATGGAGGATTCAGCCTCAATATTTGCCCATTTACAACGCTGAAGAGGTTGGACAAGGGCCTACATGAAATACGATCAGGATCTATGAATGTGAAAGCATTCGATGGGTCACAAATAGCCACGATTGGAGAAACCAACATATGCTTGCAAATGGGTCCTACCTGGTTCAATGTTGAATTCCAGGTACTATACATATCCGCCTCCTACAATCTGCTGCTTAGAAGGACTTGGATACATTCCACTGGAGTTGTCACATCTACTTTGCAACAAGCGGTAAAATTTGAGTGGAACCATCAAAAAGTGATCATCCATGGAGATGGGAGCAACCCTATTTACACCAGTCAGACTGTTCCGGTGGTAGAAAACAGAAGGAAGTTAGGTGGAGAAACCTACCATCGCATCGAGCGTGTTAACCCGATTGAGAAGGATAAATGGTGGAGTAGCAAAATAGAGAGCATACTGGCATGGGCAAGGTATGAACCCGGTAAGCATCTTGGTAAAAAGCTCCAATGTATCTCCAAACCAATACAGCTGAAGCGCCATGGCACAACCTTCGGGCTCGGATATCAGTATACCTGGCAGGAATATTGGAATTGGTCTCCACCATGGCATGGTCCATACTATCCTCTTGAGAAAGCCATGTCACACCTAAATCATACCTTCCATCAGGCCGATACAATATGGGGGTCAGAGGAAGAAGAAGCCTTGGCAGCATTGAGGAATTTGTTATTGGAAGACGATGATATGGATTGTTGTGTAATAGTTGAGGAGGAGGAGGAAGACGGCCTGACTATCCAGACAGTGGAGGAGGGAGAATCTCTCAAGAACTGGACCGCTAAATCATCAAGGGCCCGACAAGTCTCGGGGTAGCAAGGCTGATAGCATTGTTTACTTTTGAAAATGATTTCCTCTTTGGCATTTTGTTTTAAATAATATTTTTAATGTTCCATTTCGAAAAAATTTATTCGAAATCATTTTGTTTGAGATTCTAAACGGGTGTCTGAAATAGCATCCCGCATTTTAGCGCACTTTATCACACTGTGTGGCTTCTAGTAGTTCCCTACCAGCCATGCATATCAAGCCCGCCTTATCTCATCACATGCGTTCCAATCCCAAAACCTTATACCAACGCATGTGTATCAATATCACAATGTATCACAAGTCGCACCTCAAGTGCGCAATATCACAACTTGCTAAAGAAATCAACTATAACAGGGTTTTCACAATAAAGAGCCCATGGCTCAATCACAATGTACACAAGAGTCTCAGCAATAATAACTCAACAGAATAGTATTTCACAACTTAACACTTTACCTCAATGTATATCACAGCCTTTATAACTCAATGTCTCTTTCAGCAACAGGATATTTCAAGAATGACAACTTCAAGCAAAGAATTCAATGGTTACATAATGAATATGAATAAGGGAAATAAGAACTTCAACTAAACATGTAGAGCAATTAACAAGTACGAGATAAGACAAGTAGAGCATGCGAAAATAGACTAGAAATGATGACTGTAACATGTTAAGGTAGTCAATTAAGGCGTGAAAGGAATCCACCTAGCTAAACCGGTACATTTCCACATTTAGCCCGTGTACACACTCGTCACCTTGCGTACAAGGGTTTCACATATCACAATTATCACAAACCAACACAAATCCTAAGAGTAATTCTCCCACACAAGGTTAGGCAAGTCACTTATCTTAATTACGCTAACTCAATCCACCAGTAGGCATTTTCCTCGATTATCTAACTCCGAACTACAAAAATCTAGCCAAAACAACGTCATACTATAAATATAAACTATAATAAACTAATTAGAACAATAAAATTATTATCTTTACAAAAAAATAAAAAGTCAACTCAAAAAGTCAACCCAGACCCGTGTCTCGAAACCCGATCAAAATTACAAAATCCAAACATCCATTCGATAATGAGTCCAAGCATACAAGAATTACTCAAATCCGGCCTCAAATCGCCTTTCAAATCCCCAAATTTTAGCCTAAGGAGTTTTCAGAATTTTCCCCAATTTTCCAACTTAAACCACTAATTAAATGATGAAGACAACAATAGATTTGTGTAATTTAAACAAAACTGAGTTAGAATTTTTTACCCCCAATGTTTTTCTTGAAAAACTCTCAAAAAATCACCTCACGCTGAGCTCTCTAGGCCAAAAATTGATTATGAAATCAAAGCCTCAAAATTCCCTATTTTCTGCACACCGATTTCGCTTTTGCGGTCCTTTGGTCGCATCTGCAAAAAAAACATCGCAGGTGCGGTTCCCACATAGATCCAGAGGTTCCTCTTCTATGGACCATGGGTTACACCAGCGAGCCCTCTTCTGCGAAGAAATGACCGCATCTACGGTCCTACCCAATGGCCCTTCCCAAATTCCGCATCTGCGGAAGAAAATGTCCACTTATGCGGAGGCACACCTGCACCCAGGTATTCGCACCTGCAAGCCCAGCCCTGGGCTCTCCTTTTCACTTCTGTGCCTCACCTTTTTCACCCATGATGCACCTGCGGTCAATCCCTCCGCAGGTGCGATGACACCAGCAGGCCTGGGACTTCAACAATGAGGCTAAGTCCAAAATTGATCTGAATTCAATCTGAATCACACACGGGACCCTGTCTGAATATATCAACAAGTTCTAAAACACATAACGGACCTGCTCGAGGCTAAAAATCACATCAAACAACATCGATTCTACTAATCGCAACTCAAATTCAAGCCTATGAAACTATGAACTTCCGAATTTCAAAACTAATACCGATTCACACAAAACCAACTCCGATTGACTTCAAATTTTGCACACAAACCACAAATGACATGACAGACCTATTCCAACTTCTAGAATCAAAATTCGACCCTGATATCAATAATTCAACTCCCGGTCAAACTTTCCACCCTTCCAAACCTTCAACTTTCTAATTTTTGCCAATGCACACCGAAACGGCCTACGGACCTCCAAATCAACATCGGGTGTGACGACCCGGCCAGTCATCTTAAGAATTTATTCCCTGATCCCCTGTTAACTATTTTCCCCAAGTCTACTTCTGCTTAATTGAATTTTCGGGACGTTCGATTTTGAGTTTCGGAGAGTTTTAGGACATTTAGTCCCTAAATGAGAGCTTAAGTGTTGGAAAGTTTCCCGTAGTCGGAGAAGTGTGAAGACGGCTTCAGAATGGAAATCAGATGGTTCCGTTAGCTCTGTTAGGTGAATTTGGGGTTGGGAGCGTGTTCGGAATGTATTTTGGAAGTCCGTTGCTCATTTAGGCTTGGAATGCCAAAGTTTGAATTTTTGGAGTTTTCGGTCCGATAGTGAATTTTTTATCTGAGGGTCGGAACGGAAGTCCGAAAGTTGCAGTAGTTCCGTCATGTCATTTGGGATGTGTGTACAAAATTTGAGGTCATTCGGATAAGTTTAGACGTGTTTCGGCGTCGGATGTGAATTCTAGAATTTTCTTAAGTTCTTAGGCTTGAATATATGCATATTTGAGTATTTTGATGTTATGAGACGTTTTTTTAAGTCTTGACCTAGTTCAAATAAGGTGTTAAGGTTGGTTGGTGGTTTTGATTGAGGTCCCGGGGGCCTCGGGGTTGTGTCGGATGCTTAACGGGTGAAATTTGGGAGAATTGTTGCTGTTGAGACAGGCCTTTTCTGGTGTCTTCGCACCTGCGAAGGGCTTTCCGCAGGTGCGGCCTCTCAGGCGCGGTGGCCTTGATCGCAGGTGCGATAGGGGAGTCTTGGGCCAGTGATCGCAGGTGCGATCTGGGTTCCGCAGGTGCGGGACCGCAGGCGCGGGACCGCAGGCGCGGGACCGCATGCGCGTCCAAAAGACCGCAGGTGCGGCCCCAGTGCTTTTTAAGTGATTTCCGCACCTGCGATGCTTTTTCTGCAGGTGCGGTGATCGAGTCCGCAGGTGCGGATTGCCTGGGTATTTTATTCCAAAAATCCGAGAGTTGGGTTCATAAATCCAAAAATCGTGTGAGGGCTCTAGGATTGGCGATTTTCTGTGGATTTCAAAAAGGAGGATCATAGGTAACATTTCCTAATCCTAATTCATTGTTAGACCATTAATACCCGTTGCTTTCTTTAGTTTAATTATCAAAAATGGGGGAAAACCCATAGGAAAGGGATGAGATTTCCCAATCCGAAATTCTGGAAAATTACGAGGTTTTAGGCGTCGAATTTCGATTGTTTCTAGTTAAATGAGTTCGTTAGTGAATGGGTGTCCAGAAAATATGACTTTTACCTGATTCCGAGTCGTGGGCCCGAGGGGCGTTTTGATCATTTTACATAATTTCGCGCCTTAGCTTGAATTAAACAGTATAATCTGTTGCATGAGATGTTATTTACGATATGTAATTGAATTGTATAGATTTGGGCCATTTTGGAGTCAGATACTCGTGGCAAACGTGTGGTTTCAAGTTGATTTTGAGCCGGTTCGAGGTAAGTGGCTTGTCTAACTTTGTGTGGGGGACCTTTCCCCTTAGGATGTGATATTTGGTAATTGAATGCCTTGTACGTGAGGTGACAAGCGCGTACTTGTGCTAATTGTTGAAAATCCGGTTTTACTTTAAATATTTAGACTGAATTTCTTTCTTACCTGTTTTATTTTAATTGTGACCATAGTCTATGTTAGCTTAGAAAATCATGCCTAGCTACCCTAAATTGCCTATTTGCTTGAATTGCTTTAATTGTACTACGTGAAGCATGTCAGGCTAGAATTTAATTGTTGCCTTGTATTTTTGGCACTCTAATTCTGAATGTCTTCTTGTTGTGGCTGCTTATTTACTTTGGGACTAAGGGTCGGTATCCTGGGAGATCCCCCTGCTTATTTACTTTGGGACTACGGGACGGTATCCCGGGAGATCCCCCTGCACACTGATAGTAGGACTACGGGATGGTATCCCGGGAGATCCTTTGGATATACATATGATGGAATACGGGACGGTATCCCGGGAGATCCTTCGGATATACATATGATGGACTACGGGACGGTACCCCAGGAGATCCACTGGACATTTGAGAAAAGGACTACAGGACGGTATCCTGGGAGATCCTCGTTGTTACTATTGTCATTATGTTGTACATATTCGGTGTTTACTCTGTTCTTGTGTTTTTGTTATTGCCTTGTTTGACCTGTCTTATTTCACTGCTGTACTCATTATTACCGTCGGTTTTCATACTGTAAATTCCTATTATATTGTTTGACCTCAGTAGGGCCTTGACCTTCCTCGTCACTACCCGACCGAGGTTAGGCTTGGCACTTACTGAGTACCTTTGTGGTGTACTCATGCCCTTTCCTGCGCATATTTTTCATGTGCAGATCCAGGTACCTCCACTCAGGCGTACTATCCCCGAGGTTGAGAGATACAGCAGAGACTTTGAGGTACATCTGCCGCGTCTGCAGACCAGGAGTCTCTATCTTATTCTAGCTTTTGTGAAAATTTTATTCCTTCCTTACAGTTATATAGACATTCTGGAGTTAGATCAGTGTATTATATTCTGTTAGCCTGTGTTTCCCGTGAGTTTTCAGGTTTTGGGGTGATGTTGTAGACTTCCGTATTATTTTGGGTTGTATGTGCCAAGTGGCAATTATATACAGTCTTTCTTTTAGATTGCTCAGATTCTTTTTACTTACTTATTTCCGCACTTATGTTGTTATTCCGCATTGTTAGGCTTACCTAGTCATAGGGACTAGGTGCCGTCACGACATGTTCACAGAGGGGGAACTGGGATCGTGACATCGGGTTACGCTCCTAAGCCTAAAATTACCATACGGATATATTGGGACCATTAAAACTTCATTCTGGAGTTGTCTACATAAAAGTCAAACTACGGTAAACTCTTACAACTTAAGACTCCAACTTAGGAACTATGTGTCCCATTTCACTCCGAAACTCACCCGAACCAAAACCAAACACCCCCGGCAAGTTACGTAACCACAATATAATATAGAAGAGGTCGGGACTGAAATACTCAAAATGGACGATCAGATCGTTACTTGGGACACCAGAAGAAAGTTATTCATTATTATCGGGGTACTTATTGTTAGGATATACTATAAGCCATGCATATTGTCATAGTATTCTATATGGAATAATTATTTATTTACTTGTTTAAATTTAATAAAGTTTAATTTTAAATAGATCATGTGTTGGTTTGTATTGCTTACATAATAGATGATTTAGAGTGTAGAGTCTAGCTTATACACGGAAGATTAAATCATCGGTTCTTGTAAGTCATAAAGTTAATGTTCACAATCTAATGATGGAATTGGACAAACCATCGGAATGGTTGTAGCACAAGATTAAATGTAATTTATCTTTATTGTGGGAATGGTCTAATTCCAACTTCTTGTGCTAGTACATTTTGTATGTATTGAACGGATCAAGTAGAGATAAGTATTTTATACTAACTTTATAAAATATTTCTCTAGCCCATTTAATGTACTTATACTCTTAATCTTGATATAATTATTATTAGTTGTGTATGTCACTTGTTATTTTGATTTATTAAAAGGCGAGATTCTTTCGTGAGTCAATAATCCTGGTAAATTGGATAATAATGATATACATTGGTGAAGTAATAATTAGTTGAGGGAATCCATGTCTCGGTTTTGAGATTGATGATACTCCTTTATGAAAGCTTATAAGTTTTCATGTGTAAACCCGGCCTGTGGATTTTGTATCCGACACATGAAATAAGTTAAGTGTAAGTCTAAAGGAAGTGATCAATAAATTAAATAGTCAGTAATTTAATTTGATTGATTAGTATTTGAAGTTTAACATGGGGAGTTAAATAAGGCTTTATTGAAGAATTTCGAAATTGAACTAAGGAGTACAATTACGAATTTTTAGTGGAATAATTCGTAATTTATTATGATGGAAATTAATTTCATAATTTTGAAATTAATATCATAATAGGAAGTCTTGTTAATTAAATTATGCGATCCCTATTGTGCCTAAATAATAGGAAATAAAGGAAACATTTCCTTAGTGGAAGAAGAAAACCTAATAGGTTATGGAAAAGGTTTTTTGACCTAAAAAAACGCAGCTCTATATATATCATATATGGCTGGACGTTTTTAAGAAGAAAAAAACGAAAATAACCCACGGTTTCTGCTGGAATTTTGCCCACCCAAAATTCATTGTTTCTGGATATTGTTTGGGTAACACAGTAGAAGACTGTGGAAGATTGTTGAGGCGTTGTAGCCCTGGAACTGGACAACGATATAGAATTGTTGTGTTCACGCTTCAACAGGTAATTCGAATAATCTCTATATGTGTTGATTGTTTAGATTACAAGTGAATATGATGTTGTATTTGCTATCGCTGTGAAATATATTCCATCAATTGGTATCAGAGCCTACTCGCGTCTAATTAAATGATTAGGCTTAACCATAAGAATTAATGCCATGTTTTATATACAAGTTTTGAATTACATACAAAGATTGTTTTTCTGAAAACCTGCACTGTTTTTTTGGCGTGATTATCTATTATGGGTTGTTGTGATTATTCTGAAAACTTGAAATGTTTGTTTGTTATAGGTGATATTTAGTAAGAATAATCTGAAAATTGAATTTTTTTAATGAAAAACGTATACACTATTTTTGGCCGAATTGGGCAGAAAATCGGAGGTCAACTAGTTGACGGACTCCGATTGACCTGAAATTTGGCACCCAGTGAGCAATACTCATGAGTTTGCTCATGTTGTAAGCCGTTTTTTGGGTTTTCGGGGTCGTTTAGATGGTGTTTTTGACGTTTTTTAAAAATTCTGATTTTTTTCAAAATTTTCCTTTGTTGTTTTTAAATTCCAGTGGTCGTGGGGATCAATTCCTATGGTCTTCGGGGTTAAACTATAGTGATATAATGTTTTTACACGTTGACATAGGTATTCATCCATATCGGATAAAAACATTATACTAATCGTTGATTACTTGTATTTACTCTCCATCTGAGTATGCATGTTGGTTCAATGGAACTAATATATTTTCAATGTTGATAATCACTTGGCTTAAATTAACAGTTTAATCTCCATCTGAGTATGACCTGTTTAAATTTATGGAGTGAATAATCTGTCATTATGTATGTATATTGCAAGAATTGCTTCTTTCCCATCGAAATTTGTTTTTCAAGGTGCATATATATATATTCAAATAATACAAACTGATCTTGATCTATTTAATTAATTGTCTCCCAGATTAACAATGACTGCTTTCAATCCCCTTACTGCTATTCTTACTCAAAACAAACTTGAGGGTCCGAATTATGTTGATTGGAAACGGAACTTAGATATTGTCCTAATTGCTGAAGAGTACAAATTTGTACTAGATGAGGTATGTCCAGAAAAACCTGGAGATGATGCCACAGATGATGAATAAAAGGCTTACCAGAAATGGATCAAGGCTGATAAGATGGTGCGGTGTTACATTCTGGCATCCATGTCGAATGTTTTGCAACATAAACATCAGTCGATGGATTCTGCTTGACATTCTGGAAAATCTCAAAGAAATGTTTGGAGATCAGAATCGTGCGGCTAAGCAGACTGCCATGAAAGCTCTTCTGAACACCAAAATGGTTGAAGGTTCATCGGTTAGGGACCATGTTCTGAAGATGATGAGTCTTCTGAATGAACTGGAGGTCCTTGGAGCCAACATTGATAAGGACACGCAGGTTGAAATGATCCTGCAGACTTTGCCTGACAGTTTTCAGCAGTTTCGCCTAAATTATAATATGAACAAAATGGATTTGTCCCTTGAAAAATTGTTGAATGAGCTCCAGTCAACAGAGACTATTATCAAGTCACAAGCTCCTCATGTGGCGTTAAATTTTGAGGCAGGTTCTTCTTCTAAGCCGAGAGGCGGGCAGAAAAAGAAAAAGGCTCAAAAACCCTCTGTTGGTGACGCAATTGCTGGTGTGAAAAAGGCTAAGAGCAAGTGTTATCACTGAAAGCAACCCGGGCATCATAAGAAGCAGTGTCCAACTTATCTGGCCAAGCTGAAAAATAAACCGGGTGATTTACATAATTTACATCTGCTTGTCGTTGAAACGTTTTTAGCGGCTGTTTCTACCATGTCATGGTGTGTAGATTCGGGAGCCACTAATCATATCTGCACTTATTTGTAGGGGTTTCAGGTAACACGACAGCTAAGTAGAGGAGAAATCAACGTTTATCAAGCAGACGGTTCGGCAGCCCCAGCTTTAGCATTAGGAAATATTAGTATTTCGTTTGGTAGTGGTAGAGTTTTAGTTTTAAAAGACACATTATATGTACCTTCTGTTAGAAGGAATTTAATTTTGGTTTCTAGCGCTATGAGAGATGGTTATGATTTTAATTTTCATGACATTGATAAATGTGTTATTACTCATAATAGACGTTATCTCTCTTCGGCTACATTAATTAATGGTCTTTTTGTTGTTGACTCTATTCCTAAACCGTTAAACACTAAAGAACTGAATTATGTTGATTTACCAAATAAGAGAAAACGTTCTCCTGAGTTGAGTGAAACATATTTATGGCACTTGCGTTTGGGTCATATAAATCTAAACAGAATATCAAGGTTGGTCAAAAATGGACCTTTAAGTTCATTGAAAGTGGAGGCACTACCAACATACAAATCTTGTTTAGAAGGAAAAATGACAAAACGAAATTTCCCCTCAAAAGGAAATCGAGCAAGTGATAAATTAGAAATAATTCATTCTGATTTGTGTGGTCTAATGAACGTCCAGGAAAGAGTTGGTTTTGAGTATTTTGTGACTTTCACAGATGATTATTCAAAATATGTATATGTTTATCTGTTGCGACGAAAGTCTGAATGCTTTGAAAAGTTCAAGGAATTTAAGGCTGAGACTGAAAAATGACATAATAAGCATATCAAGACATTGTGATCTGATCGTGGTGGGGAGTACCTCTCTGCGGAATTCATTGGTTATTTATCAAAATATGGGATTACATCTCAATTGTATGCACCTGGAACACCACAACAAAATGGTGTAGCTGAAAGGAGAAATAGGACTCCTATGGAAATGGTTAGATCAATAATGAGTTATTCCAGTTTGCCAGCGTCCTTTTGGGGACATGCCTTAGAAACATCAAGTTACGTTCTGAATTTAGTTCCTTCAAATTCAGTACCTTTGACCCCTACGGAATTGTGGACTGGGCGCAAGCCTAGTTTGCGGCATATTCGGGTTTAGGGTTGTCCCGCACATGTGCTAAAAGAGAAAACGGATAAATTGGAGGCTAGAACGGATGTGTGCGTGTTTGTAGGCTATCCAAAAGGGATGAAAGGTGGTTTATTTTATTGTCCTCAAGAAAAGAAGGTAATTGTTAGCACAAATGCCAAGTTTCTTGAAGAGGACTATTTGATGAATCACGTTCCTAGAAGTAAAATCGTTTTACAGGAACTTAGCAAAGGAATAAAAACTCAGTCATCTGATAAACAAAATGACCAGATAAAAACCCCTGAAGTCGATCTTGACATTCCATTGCATTTTAGTAGTGGGAGAAATGTCAATAGACTTAATGTCCCACAAGCACAAGTGCCCGAAGTCATACTACCACAAAGTAGTGGGAGTTATGTTAAGCAAACTACACAACAGGAAGAAGTCGTTGATATCCCTGTGGATAGCATGGAGACTCAGGTTCCTGATGAGATTGTGGTTCAACCACAGAATCAAAATGATGTAGTTGCAAATGATATAGTGCGTAGTCGTAGTGGGAGAGTAATAAGACAGCCAGTTCGTTATACGCTCTTGGGAGAATCATATGATAGGATCCCTAAGGAGCATACTTCTGAACCTGTAAATTACGACCAAGCACTACATGATAAAGATGCCGATAAGTGGGTTACTGCTTTGAAATTAGAGATGGGGTCCATGTACTCTAATCAAGTCTGGGATCTTGTAGAACCACCTGATGGGGTTAAACCCATTAGATGCAAGTGGATCTATAAGAAAAAGAGAGGTGTAGATGGAAAAGTACAAACTTTTAAAGCAAGACTTGTAGCGAAAGGGTTCACTCAGAAAGAAGGGATCGATTATGAGGAAACCTTCTCGTCGGTAGCCATGCTTAAGTCTATAAGGACTCTCTTATCCATTGCTGCTCATTATGATTATGAGATTTGGCAAATGGATGTCAAGACAGTCTTTCTTAATGGAAGTCTTAATGAGAGCATCTATATGATGCAACCAGACGGTTTTGTGGAAAGTGGCAAAGAACACATGTTGTGTAAGCTTAAAAGGTCCATTTATGGATAAACAAGCATCTAGGGCATGGAACACTTGTTTTGACAAGGCGATTAAAACATTTGGTTTTGATCAGTGTCTCAACGAGTCTTATGTATACAAAAAATAGGATAGGGACAAAGTGGCATTTTTGATCTTATATGTAGATGACATATTTCTCATAGGAAATAATGTGGGCATGTTGAATTCAGTTAAACAGTGATTGTCCACACACTTTGATATGAAAGATTTAGGAGAAGCGGCTTATATCCTTGGGATCAAGCTCTTGCGAGATCGCAAGAAAAGGATATTAAGCTTATCCCAGGCTCTTTATAATACAATACTCTCCAGGTTTAGCGTGCATGATTCCAAGAAAGGATTTCTTCCTTTCAAACATGGAATTTCTCTATCTAAAGATCAGTCCCTAAGACTGATGAAGAGATAGAAAAGATGAAGGCGGTCCCCTATGCATCAGCTGTGGGGAGTCTCATGTATGCTATGTTATGCACTAGGCCTGATATCTGCTTCACCGTTGGAGTTGTTAGCAGATTTCAGTCTAATCTTGGGAAAGAGCATTGGACGACGGTTAAGCATATAATCAAGTACCTGAAAAGGACTAGGGATTACATGCTGATCTACCATTCGGATGACCTTGTTCCCACTGGGTATACTGATTCGGATTTCCAATCAGACAGAGATTCTAGAAAGTCTACCTCAGGTAATGTGTTTACTCTTGGAGGTGGAGCCATAAGTTGGAGAAGTATAAAGCAAACTTATGCTACTGATTCCACCATGGAATCCGAATATGTGGCAGCCTCTGAGGCAACCAAAGAGGTGGTTTGGCTCGGAAACTTCCTGAGAGAGTTGGGAGTGGTTCCCTCGAATCAAGCACCAATTACACTTTATTGTGATAATAGTGGTGTGGTTGCAAATTCGAAGGAGCCACGAAGCCATAAAAGGGAAAAGCACATTGAGCGTAAATATCATTTAATTCGTGATACAGTGCAGAGAGGGGATGTAGTGGTCACCAAGATTGCGTCAGAGGACAACTTGGCATATCTGTTTACTTGGGGCTTACCATAGAAGACTTTTGATAAGCATGTAGAAGGAATGGGTGTCAAAATTGTAGATGCATGGTTATAAGTCTAAGTGGGAGATTGTTAGGATATACTATAAGTCATGCGTATTGTCATAGTATTCTATATGGAACAATTATTTATTTACTTGTTTAAATTTAATAAAGTTTCATTTTAAATAGATCATGTGTTGGTTTGTATTGCTTACATAATAGATGATTTAGTGTGTAGAGTCTAGCTTATACACGAAAGATTAAATCATCGGTTCTTGTAAGTCATAAAGTTAATACTCACAATCTAATGATGGAATTGGATAAACCATCGGAATTGTTGTAGCACAATGTTAGTGTAATTTATCTTGATTATGGGAATGGTCTAATTCCAACTTCTTGTGCTAGTACATTTTGTTTGTATTGAATGGATCAAGTAGAGATAAGTATTTTATACTGACTTTATAAAATAATTTCTCTAGCCCATTTAATGTACTTATACTCTTAATCTTGATATAGTTATTATTAGTTGTGTATGTCACTTTTTATTTTGATTTATTAAAAGGCGAGATTCTTTCGTGAGTCAATAAGCCTGGTAAATTGCATAATAATGATATACATTGGCGAAGTAATAATTAGTTGAGAGAATCCATGTCTGGGTTTTGAGATTGATGATACTCCTTTTGAAAGCTTATAAGTTTTCATGTGTAAACCCGGCCGGTGGATTTTGGATCCAACACATGAAATAAGTTAAGTGTAAGTCTAAAGGAAGTGATCAATAAATTAAATAGTCAGTAATTTAATTTGGTTGATTAGTATCTGAATCTTAACATGGGGAGTTAAATAAGGTTTTATGGAAGAATTTCGAAATTGAACTAAGGAGTACAATTACGAATTTTTAGTGGAATAATTCGTAATTTATTATTATGGAAATTAATTTCATAATTAATATCATAATAGGAAGCCTTGTTAATTAAATTCCGTGGTCCCTACTGTGCCTAAATAATAGAAAATAAAGGAAATCTTTCCTTAGAGGAAGAAGAAAACCTAATAGGTGGAAAAGGTTTTTTGACCTAAAAACGCAGGTATATATATATAATATATGGCTAGACGTTTTTAAGAAGAAAAAAAATGAAAATAACCCACGGTTTCTGCTGGAATTTTGTTCACCCAAAATTCACAGTTTTCGGATATTGTTTGGGTAACACGGTAGAAGACTGTGAAAAATTGTTGAGGCATTGCAACCCTAGAACCGGAGAACAATATAGAATTGATGTGTTCACGCTTCAACAGGTAATTCGAATAATCTCTATGTGCTGATTGTTTAGATTACACGTGAATATGATGTTGTATTTGCTTCCGCTGTGAAATATATTCCATCACTTATATATGTTGGAGCAAACAAACCCGGTTCGAGGACAAACTTAGTGCTGGATGAACATAACAAATTCATGTATTTCTTTCTTGCTTATGGGCCAGCTATATAAGGCTTTTCTCATATGAAGGGAGTGATTTCTGTAGATGGGACATTCTTGACTGGAAATTATGGTGGTGTACTAATATCAGCGTGTGCAAATGATGGTAACCATCATATTTTTCTACTTGCATTTGCTGTTGTTGACTCAGTGAATGATAACTCATGGACATATTTTTTCCAAAAAGCTAGCTGAATGCATTCCTGATAGTGATGGCTTGTGCATTATAATAGACAGACATAAAAGTATAAGGATTGTTGTTGTTAATGTCTACATGCTTGTACATCACGAATTTTATGTTTCATATTTTGCATGTTTTAATTAAAATGCAGCTTTTTTAAACGTCCAAATTTAATTGATAATAAATGCTATCATGCTTGTTAAGTTATTATTCATAATAAATCCAAGTTACAACGAAATACGTATATTGTGGTCTTAATCTCTTATTAATAACTAATGATCTCTTATAATCATGATATTGGTCTCTTACGACCATGAGTAAATCTCTCAAGTTATACTTAGTGGACCCTTTATTATGTTTTTTCTTTTATAATTAAAACACAATTTTTCTTTTTTGAAATGTCCAAATTTAGGTGATAATAAGTGTGATCATGCTTGTTAACAAGGCAAAATTCCTTCATCCCAAAGCGGATAGGTTTGTTGCAAATCAAAACCCATATTTTATTTTTTTATTTATCTTAATTACCCTTAACAACAAATGATGCACAAGAGACCGTGAAAGCAATTCTTCCAACAATCAACATTTATGTCAAAAAATTAATATAGACTGACTTTACATAAAAAAAAAAGGACGTATAATACTGTGCCCCGACCAAATAATAGAATTTTTCAAACTCTCTTTAGCAAAGCGTAGAAATTGCGCGGGGCACCCTATTTGGTCGCCCTCATTTAGATTATACCCGCTTTTTTTAAAACTTTTAACTTTTACCCACTTTTTAAATAACTTCAGCTCCCCTTTCACTCGCTAAGCTGAAGTTTACCAGTTAAGCTGAAGTTCGCCAGTTATAAAGACAAAACTTCAGCATACGGGGCTGAAGTTCCCCATTTACAAAAGACAAAACTTCAGCTCTAGAGCTGAAGTTTCCCAGTTACGAAGCTGAAGTTCCCAATCTATAAAGACAACAACTTCAGCATACGGGGCTGAAGTTCCCCATTTACAAAAGACAAAACTTCAGCTGTAGAACTAGGGGAACTTCAGCCCCGTATGCTGAAGTTTTTGTCTTTGTAAATAGGAAACTTCAGCATCGTATGCTGAATTTATTGTCTTTATAACTTGGAAACTTCAGCCCCGTATGCTGAAGTTCCCCAGTGTAACTGGGTGAACTTCAGCCCGTATCCTGAAGTTTTTGTCTTTATAACTGGGGAACTTCAGCATGAAGTTTCCCATTTACAAATACAAAAACTTCAGCTCTAGAGTTGAAGTTCCCCAGTGTAACTGGGGGAACTTCAGCTTCGTATGCTGAAGTTTTTGTCTTTATAACTGGGCTGAAGTTCCCCATTTACAAAGACAAAAACTTCAGCTCTAGAGCTGAAGTTCCCTATTTACTAGAGTTGAAGTTCGCAAGCTACTTCAGGCCCGTCTATTGCCTTTGCTACTTCAGCCCCACATGCTGAAGTTATGCGCAAAAGCGGGTACGGATGTAATTTATTTTACAAAGCGGGTATAAGTTAAAACGTGGCACAAAAAGTGGGTACGGATGCAAAATCCCCTAGCAAAGCCCATCTTACATCTAACTGTCACTATATCCGAAAAATAACCAGTTTCATCTTGAACTGTTTTAAGATTGTATCTCAACTTCAGAGGTGCAGGCAGATCATCATGCAAGTCTTCTTATATATTCGATTGTATATTAGCAAAAACTTTTAACTAGTTACAATAAAAATTTTAAAACAGTAAATTAGCCAAAACTTTAAACTAGTTATATAAGAGATGTTACATTAAAACATAAAAGATCATTAACTTTAAACACAAGAGATATTAGAATAAACATAAGAGATCATATATATATAATACAATGATCATTAGCAATTTAAGACATTTAAGTATTTGAGAAATATTATTAACTTCATCTTCTATTGCTTTTTCATCATCAATCTCGTCCTTCGCCTTGTCACCTTCCTATGACTCAACCTCACTTCCATTGGACATCTTCCCAGAAGCACTATCAACCGGAATAGCTTTCATCGTCATCTCTTGTGATTTGATTGACAAAAGAAAGGAAAATTTTAAAAGCAATAGAATGACAAAAAATAATAGGGATCTTAGAACAGCAAAACAAAAAAGACTAAAAACACACAAGAAAAATGGAAAATGTAGAAGCCAACACTATTTTCCCGTTGAAATCGACAAGAATGGTTATCAGACTAAGGGTTTTGTCTTTAGTAAAGTTTTCCTATTGCAAAGGAATAAAAGAGTTTGATTTTGGTTTTCTTTCATATTTTGAATTTGCAAAATTGGGCTTCTATATTGCCGCATAGGAAAAATATACTATAAGAAAAGTAATTGAAAAAGAAATGAGTAGGGATATTTACTTAAATTCAAATTGCAAATGGTCATATCATCCTAAAAGCTCTAATAAAAATTTTGAGAAAGAAAAATCTCACGCCATAATTATAAAGCACGCTTGTGGTGCTTGCCAAATTTTTTTATTTTATTTGGACAAGATTTTTTTAAATATCAAGTTATGGTGATCGTCATAATTTTGTCACAAATCTTGACTGATCACAGAATTTTCAGTCACAATGCTCAAATTTCTGACGATTGTCAGGAGCATGGTTTAAAATTCTGATTGAGACTATTTTTTAAAATATTTCTTACAGGGTCAAAATGTAAACAGTGATTTAGAAAAAGTTCATCCAATATAATTTCTTGCATATTTAGTGTCATGGGCCTGTTGAGTAAATAGATGGGCTAGGCGACTATCGGCCTCTCATTGGAAGTTTGCTGTATTCGCTGAGCTACTGCCCAGTATTTTGGGCTTGAACTACTCATTGATGATANTTTTCTTCCTATACCATATATGAAACCTTAGTACCAATAATATTCATGGTTTCATATTTACCCGCCCTGTTTATATTTATTCTACAAAAAATATACCATTCTTAAAGTACCGAATAATATGAGCTGTTTCGTTCCTATTTAGGCGCGCTACAATTATGGAACTAAATATTCTAATTGATTCTAGCGACTTTCAAATCAAATTTGTAACGCAAATCACGAATTAAACCTTATCATCAATTTCAAATCAAAAACTAGCGTCTTTGTTCTTCGACCTTTTTTCTTAATCCAAAAATTAAAAAAACGACAAAATCTTCAACAATTCTTCTGCAACAAAACGAATCATGTCCAAAATCCCCATTATGCTACAATTGAATAGGAATTGGGATAGCTATGGCAGATTTAGGGATTTTCAGGTGGATGGCATTGTACTCGATGAGGATGCCAGTTACAGTATATTGATTTCTACAATTGCAGATCAATTAATGATTGATACTTCGGAAAAAATTATAGAAATCAAATACGTTGTGAACGAGCATTGTCCTCCAATGGAAATTAAGAATGATATGGGTGTTCGTGTAAAAGAAAACAAAAACTTAGTATCATATCCGCTATGTATAACTGTTCGAGAGTTCAATATGGAATTGAGTATCACCAATGAGAACACAAGTGCAGGTTTGTTCTGTTACAAATTCTATCAAATTCTGATTTTATGTTAATATCTACAAAATATCTACAGTTATCTACAAATAAACTACAAATCAGTGTATGTATATATATATATATAGCAATATTGTTTTTAACAATATCTACAAAACTGCAATATTTATTCTACAATTAAACTACATACTATGTAGTAAAAAAAATGTTGCCTACAAAATTTCTCTTCATCTACAAATTAACTATACATATTCTACAAAATGATAATAACAGTATTTATCTTTATTTTCATGCAGGTTCGTCTGGAAGACTAAATTACTTGATATGCCAGCATCTCTCGTTATAGAGGTATATGAGAGTATAATAATAACTTAAAGTACACAAAGTGTTATTGAAGAAGGACAAGTGTACCAAGACAAGCAAATAATTGCAACTGCAATGAAGCACTATTCTGCCATGCACAAGTTCCAATTCAGGGTTAAAAGATCTAGCCACAGAAGGCATGAAGATCTGAATGGTGAAAGATCATTATAAACAGTCTTTTCCTTGTGATATGTGTTTGTCAATATTGTAGATGAATTGTAATTATATTGTAGAGTGTATTGCTTTATGTTAAAACAATCCTTTTTTTTTACATCTACATTTATAACCAATATTAAAATTGTATTTTTTTTTGTAGCTACTGGCTTATATGCGTTGGTGAAAACTGTAATTGGCAATTCAAGGCAACATCCATTAATGATTATGCAATGTTTAAGGTCAAAAGTTTCAACCGCCAACACACATGCTCTTTAATGGACAATACATTCATACAGCGCAAACCTACTGCAGTTGTAGTTGGTAGCATGGTTATTCCAAAGTATTGCGATCCCAAGACAATTTACACACCAAAGGACATACAAACTGACATGTTGTTCGAACACGGAGTGAACCTAAGCTGCATGCAAGCATGGAGAGCAACGGAAAAGGCTTTGCAGTTTTTGAGAGGTCATCCTGCTGACTCCTACAGCAAATTACCAAGTTATTTTTATATTCTTAAGAAGACGTATCCGGAATCTGTAGTGAAATTGAAGAAGACAGCAGATGAATGCTTCTTATATGCATTTGTTGCTATTTGTGCATCAATCCGTGATTGGGAACATTGATGGCCAGTAGTAGTGGTTAATGGGACTTTCTTAAAGTCAGCATACAAGGGAATAATGCTGACAGCTATTACAATGGAGGCAGCAGGTAAAAGTATAGATATTTTATAGACTGTTTATAACTGTAGATACTTTGTAGAAACTTTGTAGATATATTGTAGTTTATATGTATTTGTCTTTTTATATGTATATTCAAAGCTGCTAATTAATTATTTTTTGACTCATAATGAAGGTACAATATTGCCATTGGCATATGCTGTGGTTGATTCGGAAAACGACGCATCATGGAAGTGGTTTTTTGAGCAGTTTAAGCAAGCATATGATGAAAGACCTTCAATGTGTGTTGTTTCAGATCGAAATGAAAGTATCATGAAGGAAACATCAATTGTCTATCCGGGCATGCCACATTACTCTTGCATGTGGCATATTTGGACAAATATAAGGGCAAAGTTCAAGAAGGGTCATCTAAAATTAAGCCAATTGTACTTTGCCACAACACGATCATACACTCTGGATGAATTTAATGAAAGGATGTCGAAGATTGAAGAGATAGCCCCGCGTGTTAAATCATACCTACATTATATTGGCTATCATAGATGGTCAAGAGTACATGCAACAGTGAACAAAATATGGACTATGACATCAAACATTGCAGAGTCGTCGAATGCTGTAACAAAAGATGCAAGAGAGCTGCCAATAGTAGACCTATTAGAGTATATGAGGACTTTTCTTGAACGTTGGACCAACGAGAAGTTATTGAAGGCAAAGGGTACTTTCACATATCTTGGGTCCAAATTCAACAAATAATTGGAGAACAACATAACATTACCGCAAAAGCTTAGGGTATTTGTTTATTTGGGGCAGAAAAATAATATATTAATATACAGTGTTTCTAGATTGTAGATAATTTGTAGAAATATTGTAGATAATTTGTAGATATATTGTAGATAATTTGTAGATAAATTGTAAATAATCTGTATTCTGATTGTAAATATTTTGATTTTTGTTTGTTTTATAATTGTAGGTGAGGGCTTCAAAAGATCATATCCATACTGTGATAGATGGTGTGAAGCGGTACATTGTGTGTCTTGAAAACAAGAAATGTAGTTGTGGCCAGTTCCATCTTGATGAACTTCCATCTGCGCATGCTTTGGCTGCTTTACGGCACGGGAATGAATCTTATGAAAACTATTGCTCGCCGTTTTACACAAGGGAGAGCCTGTTGCGTACGTATGAAATTCCAGTAAATCCCCTGCCGATTGAAAGCAAATAGAATGTGCAACAATATATATCTGATAAAGTAGTAAATCCACATATGGGAGAGAAAAGGCAGCCAGGAAGACCTCAAAAGGAAAGATACAAAATATATGAGGAACTAAAGTCAAAGAAGTACAAGGTGTCATGCGGCAACTGTGGAGGCGAAAGGCATAACATTTGCAAGAATGCGCCAAAAAAGAAATAAATTTCATGTAGTTAACAGAGTATTTCAAAATAATTGTTAGTGTGTTCAAGTTAACAAAATTTTGTGTGTAATTGGTGAAGTTTTATAAGATCATAATGAAGTTAGTTTTAATTTTTTTTCTTTTGTTGTTAAAATTCTTTTCTGTATTTGCATAATAATTTGATAGAGTGATTTGTTATTGACTATCTCAAGCATCCTTTTACATAATAGTTGATATTTATCTACAATACAACTACAAAAAAAAATTTAAATTAATTTGAATTGACAGAATAAATACATTTTAAATCAGTAGGAAAGGAGTTATATATACAAATTAAATACAAAGGGAGATGTTTTCTACAAATTATATACAGATTCAACTACAAAAATATATACAATTTTAACATTCAGTGTTCCCAGATTGTAGACAATTTATAATTTATTTGTAGATAATTTGTATTCTAACAATGAAATAACTAGATTTTTGTTAGTTGACAAAATAACAATATAAAAAATGAGTTGGGAAGGATTTATATGATAAAATAATGAAGAACAAGTACTCTAAACATTCAACAAGTGAAGATAAAACCAATAGGTTATTTTCATTTGAACTACTAAACTGGATAGAACAAAACAAAACAAATGCTAATGTAAGTGTAGCGCAAGTCTGCTACAATTAAAACACAAAAATATTGTTCAAAAACTTGTGTACTACCTTTCTTCTAATCTAACATCAACAAAACAACTGTACTACATGTTTCATACATAGACAACTACTTCTTCTTCCTCTGGGCTCTTGTTTTTTCATTCAAAGCTGGTGCACCATTTCTCCTTGCCAATCTGCCCGTCACCTCACTTTAACTAATTGCCCTATTTTCCTGCTTCTTTCTAGCATAGTCCCACAGTAGCGCTCCATAGCGTCTACGATGTTGGTCAATATCAGAAAGGTCTCCTGCGGGAATTGACAAGTCTCCAAGACTAACATACTCCGCAAAGGCAGCAAGAAAGACACCACAGTCGCTGCAAAAACAAAAAATTGTCAATATTTACTAAATGATTAGAAACAGAAATAGAATTAAATGTATAGAAAGAAAGAATAATTTTTTTACAGTGATCCTTCTTTTTGCTGTGGAATCTCTCCAACGATCCACTGAATGTTAAGAGGGTCGGTAACAGGTTTCTCAATGTATGACTTTGTATTCTTGAAGTTGATGTCTTTGCGCTTCCCATAAAAACCAGTGCACGACAAATACAAGGGGATAATAACAAAAAACTTGTCGACACAAGATTCAACAATAGGGTGATTGCGTGAAGACACCATGGAATCATATGCATAAAGTTGCCTGTCTGCAATGTCAAAAACAACCAACACCCAGTGGAATTTTTCTACAATGTTGATGGGCATGATGACATAGTCAACTTCCCATGCAACATTTGCAAGTAGTCTATACCCCAATATATATTCTGTTACAACATCCTGGGGTTTAATAATAGAAAACTTCTTATCTTGAGGAGAACTTTGGTACTTTTCATAAATTTGTTCTATCCTTGTCTTGAACAAACAATATGTTGTAGTAAACTTGGTCAAGTTGTGAGGGCCATACTTGCCTCTTTTCCTCAAGTAATACATTATTACATCAATGTACTGCAAATAAAAGCAGTTGGCATTATACAACAAGACAACTTCAGTTAGTCTACACAAACTACACTATAACTACAATTATACATCAAACTGAAACAAAGAGACTACAATCAATTCTACAATTATCTACAACTTATACTACAAAGTCATCCTTAAATAATCTGCACACAACTTCAATTTACCTATAATTACGCTAGAAACAGATAAATAATTTACACAAAACTACTATATACATAAATTTACAATACAAACAGAAAACACAGGATCTACAATCATGTCTACAACATATCTACAATTTAAACTACAAGTCATCTTCAAATATTATTCAAAAGCTACAACATAACTACAATTACACTACAAACTAAAAACAAAGCATATAGAATCATGTCTACAAAGTATCTACAATATATCTACAAACTGGGTATACTGATTCTTACCGAGTCAGTGAGGCAGTGTCCAGGGTGTGCCAAGTAAAAGAACCACTCCTTCTTGTCAACCTTTTCCACTCCAAGATCTAATCATGGCTTAATTTGGTTGTCCTTTATGGAATACGTAACCTTCCTCCTATAAAAATAAATAGATATCAAAAAGAGTATTGTATTTCTATGTGGGGTGACATAATGATACTGAAATAACTAATCAACAATTGACTGTCATATACTTATAGGAAAAAGCCTTAGTTGATTTTATTTATGTTTATATGTGGATGTGTGATCCAATTCCTTAAACCTCTTTGTGGATCACTAAACCTCTTTATATCTAAAATTTACATATAAGGGAAGATGGAAATGATAAACCCCATTTGACAAGGGAGGAGATCCACCTCCATTGCTAAGTGGGATATAATGATTTCCAGCCATGGTTGAGATTGGAAGTTCTTAGATAAGAAGTGAATTTGACATGTGCTCCTGTTTACAGCACCCACTTAGTGCTGGTAAAAGGGAAAATACTACCTTATCTTTTTCGTCTATATGGTTGAGTATTGCCTAATACAAAGCTATTAAAGATTAATGTTTGTTTGTGGAAATTCTTTTATAGAAAATGGTTAGCAAGAATTATCTTTTCTTATAGGTAGGGTTTAGTCTGATTCTTATTTGTGATTGATTCTGGATTTGGATAGTTGATTAGTTCCATATAGCGTGGATAGCCATAGTTAAGATACTGATATTTAGTTCCCGTATATTCACTGGATAGTTGCAGATAAGATACTAATATGTTGCCTATGCTTACTTGATCTGCCATAAAGGACCCTCTTTTTGAAGTTTATTGACAAAAGATAGTTATACAATTTATCGAGTTTAAATCATCTGAATGAGAATAATCCAAACAATTTTATTTATTCAATTCTTATTAGTTTCACTTGTCCTTTGCGCATGAGTTACTGAAGGTTGGAGCTGTAAAAATGTGTAGCATTGAGTTCTCCGAGTATGGGTCACACTCAGCGCTGTTGATGATTTTGAAGATTGCCTCATGGTAATACGTGTCCATAAGCATAGTAAATGTGGTGTTATTATTCTCCTTCTCATCTAACTGCACCTTGTTAAATTTGCATATTCTTGATTCTCAGTCACTATAGTTACAGACTTACAGTAGTTGTCTTTACTGTCTTGTATACAATTCTGATGCCCTTCTTTTGTTTCCTTATTTTATTCTTAGGCTGGTGACACACTGATACAACTTAATCACAATTTCATCACTGATTTTGAGACAAAGATCAATCATCTTGTTTCTGGAGAACAAGATGCGGGAGTTGAGGCTGAGATGGTTCGGGCACGTGCAAATAAGGAGTACGGATACTCCTGTTAGGAGATGTGAGAGGCTGGCCGTGACGGGTTTGAGAAGGGGTAGAGGAAGGCCGAAGAAGTATTGGGAGAGGTGATTAGGCAAGATATGACGCTATCTCAGCTCACTGAGGACATGATCCAGGATAGAGGGATGTGGAGGTCGAAGATTAGGGTAGTTGACTAGTAGGTAGTCGAGAGTTCCTCATTCTTTTTTTAGTAATATTAGTAGCTTCCTTGTTTTTTCGTTCGCTCTGTATGTCATATGTTCCAGTTTGCTATTGTTTGATGCTATAAACTGTCACTGGTTTTGTTATTGTTGTTATTATAATTGTCTTTCTCCCCTTTTCCTTATCGTCCTCCGTCCCTCTATTCTTTATTTCTTCTTCTTCTTCTTCCTTTCTCTCTTTTCACCTTTTCTTGAGCTGAGGGTCTATTGGAAACAGCCTCTCTACCTCGCCAGGCAGGGATAAGGTCTGCGTACATATTATCTTTCCCAGACTCCACTTGTGAGATTATACTGGTTATGTTGTTGCTATTGTTGTTGTTTCTCGGCAATACCCAGAGAAAGAAGCTGCAATAGGTTACCTGGAAGGAGTAGTTGAGAAACTTCTAAATACTAAAGAGATAAGCATAGAAGAACCGATACTGTATATTAAGTTGCAGATAGCCCAATTTAAGCTTGAGCAAGCGGATCAAAAAGAGTGCAACAAGCTTTTAGAACATGGGAAGACTACACTTGACTGCATGACTGATATAGACCCCTCTGTTTGTGCCAGCTTATATTGGGTTTCATCTCAGTATCATAAAGTTTGGCAAGAGTTTGCAGAGTCTTATAAAAGTGCTCTCCTCTATCTTGCATACACTTCAGTGGATTCTCTTTCGGAGTCATTCAAGCAGGTATGTTGCCATCTATGTTGCTCAAACATTCCGAAAATATGGTCGGATACGTGTCGAATCCTCCAAAAGTAGTGTATTTTTTAAGAATCCGACACGGGTACAGCTACATTTTGGAGAGTCCGCGCAACATAGGTTGCCATTTCATGTTTTGTATTTTATCCGATGAACGATCTAATAGTTTTTTTTCTATATCTAGCTGATTTCTGACCTCTATACATTGGTCTCTTGCCTTAGTACTCTTTGTATCACATCCACTTGCACTTAAGTCCATACATTGAATAAGTCTATATTATGTTGTACTATTGGCATCATGGAGAAGGTTGATAAGAGATGTTGGTAGTAAATGCACCAAAGGGCATGGCCTAGTGGTCAATGAAGTTGTAAAGAACCATGAGATCTCAAGTTCAAATCCCAGCGGAGACAACAAAAAATACTTAGTGATTTCTTTTCACTTGTCTAAGCCTTTTTGAGCAGAGTTATCCACTACCTGTACGGGTGGGAGGTGGCAGGCAAGCACCCCAGGAATAATCAAGGTGCGTGCAAGTTGGCTCAGACAACCGTGGTAAAAGAAAATGCTGGTAGTAAATGTCCATGATATAAAAGCTACTTGTTACAGTACCCTTTTAATACCTGTACGCTCCTTGCATCTTATACTACTTGGTAGCCAAGAGAATTGAATCTTTGGCATAACCTCTATATAAGCTGTTGAGCATCTGGAAAACCATACCAGGCAGCATTTGGTGGGTCATCTGGAAAGAAAGGAATTTTAGATGTTTTGAAGGCAAAACACGAGCACGCTGAAATTCAATGTCTTATCTCTCTTAGCTTTTCAGTGCAACACGCGAAATGCATACGATGTAGATAGTTTCTTAGATTTTCTCAGTTATCTCTCAGACCAGAGCAGGCTCCAGTTTTTGGAAGGTTCTGGGATACGGAACAACTACTGCACAATCTTTTTGCTGCTTTTGTTTTATAAAATGCGTGCTTATCCAAAATATTAAGTTGTTGGGCATATTTTTTTAAAAATTGTGTGCATTTTGTTGTGATAAATTGTTTAACGTAGGAGAAATTAGTTTGAATAGAGCAAAATGGATTCGGGGGATTTATTTAACTGACCCGAACTAGTTTGTACTTGAGGCATGGTTGATTGAAAAACTTGAGGCGTAGTTGATTTAAAAATCGAATGTGTGACACAGAGATTACATACCTATTATTGGACAAAGCTAATGGTACTATACACTGAATTGGATCACATATTTCTAATTATTACGGGGGAAACACTTGATAGTTTGAGTGAAATTGTTGAGGTCCTTGTTTTGAATTTATGACAAGTAATTGCAATGGATCTTAAGTTTCTAAAATATTGTCAGTCATTACCTTAATGCTTTCCTTTGAATTTTCTCTATAATTTGATTCTAAACCTGCAATACACTTTAATCTGTCACTTGGGCAGTTGCTAAGCATTAAAATATTGAGAAAGAACATGGAGTGTTGTTAGGGCTTTTGAGGCCTTTTTTCCCCAAGCTTTTGGTAGAATGTTCGTTGTATATGTGACTGGAAACTCTTTTTGTTACTTAAGTCTTCTGAAGAAAATGCATCTGAAAATTGTTGAGTGTCAATATATTTGTACAACTATTTAAAATGATTTGGTCCTGATTTTGTTACAGATAAAGAGTTTGATAGGGTCTAAGGTTGAATGGCTATATTATATCCTTGAAGTCTGTTTTCTGTAACAATCCAACAGAGTACTAGAGAGACACTGTTTAGTTTCTCGGGTCTATATTGTTTGTTCTGGTTTATGTTCCAAATCATTGGTCTCGTTAATTTGTTCAGATGTATGTTCTTCTTTTATTTTATTACTTCTAGTTTATAGCAACGTCATTAACTGGAAACATGTGCAGCTAAATTGTGGAATGACTTATTTTACCGCCTTTACATATTTTTTCTTCTTGGACTTTTTTTACAGAATACACTTGAGAAGGGTTTTGTATATGATGGATATTGATTGTATATTATGCGTTGGTGTTGGATTCTATTTATTTGTTGTGGTTCCGTACATTTGAATAGGGATATATGCACTTGTTCTATTTGCTTGAGTTTGCAACCTAAATTAAGAAAATGCTTGTTGTAAGGTGAAGCCTCCAAAGGGAGTGTGTAGGCAGCCTATCTGATGCAAGCATCCGTAGTTGATTCCAGAACTCGACCCCGTGACCTTATAACTTATTGTTTATAATATAATATTCTCAAATAATATAAAGCCTTTAACTTTACATAGTAATATTTTTATTTATTTAGTAAGGGGTAATTTAAACAAATAAGATCATAGGCATGTATTCACAATACATTACCTTTGATATAATTCTAAAAAATTATATTTAACCATGTCAAAATTTTAAGTAGTTTAACTCAAAGTCCTAAAATATTTTTTAGATAACTTTTCTTTATTTTTAGCAATTTTTTGTATTTTTCTGCAAATTTTAATATTTCCTACAATATAAAATCATAAAATTCACAAATTAAATATTTTGGGTCTCAAAATTCCGAGGCCCTAAATAAAGGCTTTACTAGCCTCCTCCTTGAACCACCCATCCGCCCCGTACATTCTTAATCAAGATTTATAATCTCATTTAAGATAAAACAACAATAACGAAGAACATTAAAGGTAGTGAATATTTTATTCAGTTACCAAATATGAATGAAATTGGTTAAACAGCACATCAGTGGGTAGCAGTCTCAATGGAACTGGTACCTAAAACCAAAATATATTAAAAGACCCTTAAACTTTTTGCATAAATTTTATATAGTAATGAGACATAAAAGAAGCTAATATGGCTTTGATCTAGCGGTGAGAACGAAAGGCGTGATGTGTAAATTAGAATACTGTATTAGGTGAAAATGATAAAAGGGTGAGCTGATTAGTCATCGAGTTTTGAACCTTGCGATACTTGCCTCGGGGATTTATTAGTTAAAAATGACGAGACACAAAATAACTTATTTTCTGATGTATAAATCAATCAAATATGATAAAAAGAAATAACTAATATAAAGAATCTGAGTTGAAATTAGAAAACACAACCGTGAGAAATATATATATATATATATATATATAGAAAGAGAGAGAGAGGAAGAAAAATATAATTGATGAGAAAATAAATATGGCTTAATTTTATAGATTTTTTTTTTATCATATTACCTTACTATGTCCTACCTCTACTAGAACTTTGAGCTTTCACCAAGGCAATACCAAAGTTTTAGGCCTCAAACTCGCAAAATTTCATGGACATGGCCTGAAACAACTGAAAAAGGATTGCTGCAACTTTTAGAAGCAGCAAACTTGATCGATATAAAGCAATTATTAAAGTGCCCCATACAGAGATCTGAGGGTGTAGTATTTCAAAAAAGAAAAATAGCAGTGAGGGGAGCTAGGCCTTACCTCAGAAATATAATACAATATGGTGATTTCTATCACCCAACAAATAGTAGAAGGTATACACAAACCTCACTACTGTCCGGTGCATATTTTCAACAAAATCAGCTAACAAAAAAATTGCACTTATCATATTTTGTTCTAATGCTAGTCCTTTGCCATTTATCTATGATGAAGGGGCCTTTAGCTTCTTTTTATAACTGGTCGAAGGATTGGCAGATCAACCTTGTACCGGAGGTGGAGGCAATTTTAGCTAATGCATCAGCTACTTGGTTGCCCTATCTGTAAGGGGTCGTTTGGTAGTAGGTATTAGAAACAATAATACAAGTATTAGCTTTATGCATTACTAATTTTAATTATAAAATTTATCACTAGGTTATAAGTTGATAAATCAATTTACAAGTGTATAAATCCTTAAAATAACCCGACCTTGTGTTACTAGTGATGAATGAATGTTATATACATACACACACTAACATATACTATAATAAGTTATATATACGTTATAATATTACAGTGAAGTGTCTGTGTGTGTCTATATATATATATATATACACACACACACTTTGATAGCCTTATATATGTATCAATCCCTAAAATAACCAGATCATGTGTTCCTAGCGCTTCATGTTCTTATATATAATACAGGATCGGGTTATAGTATATGATATTGTATAACCTACTCAGATGCATCGTTGAATATTCAAAATAAAATGTCTCGACCTATATCAATTAATCTGTTATAATTGATTCATCGACTTATAACCTAGTGATGAATGAATGTAATTCATTAACTCTATTATAATACAAATAATGAATACAGTATCATATACTATAATATGCTATATATATATTTAGTTAAAGCAGCATGAAGTGTGTGTGTTATATATATACACACACTAACATATACTATAACAAGTTATATATGTTATANTTTATCAATTCATTAATTATTCGTACGTAGTAATGTATAAGATTGATCATCAATTACAATATAGTTTATGCGTGTGTATGAAATTACTCATATACTTAAATATAATTTAAAAAATTACTTTACATAGATGCTATTATAATCTATTAAAAGTAATTACATAGTTAACAATTGGTCTGTCGGGAAAAGCAACCACAGTTGGTCGCTAAATTGAAGAAAATTATTAAAAAATAATTATAAATATATATTATAAACTAGTGATGAATAAATGCAATTCATTAACTCTGTTATAATACAAATAATGAATACTACTATCATATACTATAACATGCTATATACATAGTTAAAGCAGCACGAAGTGTTATATATATATATATACACACACACACACACACACACACACGTTGATAGCCGTATATACGTATCAATCCCTAAAATAATCTGATCCTGTATTCCTAGCGCTTCATGTTCTTATTTATATCTATATAGCATTACAATGAAGTGTATGTGTGTGTGTGTGTCTATATATATATGTATAATATGCTTCATTGTACGATTGATTCATCAACTTATAACGTAATGATGAATGAATGTTATATACATACACACACTAACACGCTTTGTTGTACAATTTTAACTCCATATATATATATCATGTTAGAGTATATTTTGGTGTATTCATCTCTTGCATTACAAAAGTGTTAACGAATTACATTTATATTATTTATATTGATTTATCAATTCATTAATTATTCGTACTTAGTAATGTATAAGATTGGTCATCAATTACAATATAATTTACGTATGCGTATTAAATTAGTCATATACTTAAATATAACTTAAAAAATTACTTTACATAGATGCCATTATAATCTATTAAAATTAATTATCTAGCGAATAATTATTTATAATAATTTTAGTTAAATAAAATAATTATTTAAAGATTCTAATAAATTTTTTATAATAATTTTTGTTATAATAATTAAAAAGAAAAATAAAATGTTTTGTCTTTGTAAACTGGGGAACTTCAGCCCCGTATGCTGAAGTTGTTGTCTTTATAACTTGGGAACTTCAGCCCCGTATGCTGAA
>ML425884.1:0-11658 GCA_005239525.1 Nicotiana knightiana | reverse complement strand
GATTAGGATATGAATTAACTAAATTAATTTGTTCTTGTTTTATTTGTATAGATGGAACATCTATACAAATAGTTTATAGATGTATAAACATTGTAGTTTATTGTTTGATTTAGTGTTTCAATTTTGTGAACATTGTATTTTATTTAGGATTAGGGTTTAAGGTCTTGTTTTAATTAGATTTGTTAAATAATTTTATTAACTAATTAGTTTAATTAGTGTTGAATTTAGTTTAGTTAGATTTAAATTATGTATTGTCTTTAGGATATGAATTGAACATTTAGGATATGAGTTGAACCTTTAGGATATGAATTAATTAACTAAAAACGATTAGGATATGAATTAACTAAATTAATTTTTTCTTGTTTTATTTGTATAGATGGAACATGTATACAAATAGTTTATAGATGTATAAACATTGTAGTTTATTGTTTGATTTAGTGTTTCAATTTTGTGAACATTGTATTTTATTGAGGATTAGGGTTTAAGGTCTTGTTTTAATTAGATTTGTTAAATAATTTTATTAACTAATTAGTTTAATTAGTGTTGAATTTTGTTTAGTTAGATCTAAATTATGTATTGTCTTTAGGATATGAATTCAACATTTAGGATATGAGTTGAACCTTTAGGATATGAATCGAACATTTAGGATATGAGTTGAACCTTTAGGATATGAATTAATTAACTAAAAACGATTACGATATGGATGAACTAAACTAATTTGTTCTTGTTTTATTTTTATAGATGGAACATCGTACTTGGTTCAAACAAGTTGTAAGTTTATCCATATAATATTCTAACACTATGTAGGTAAACAGTGTTTGGAAGTTACGCTAACTTATGAATTTTTTTTTAACAATATGTAGGTAAATGAACCAAATAATGGTGTAAATCAATTTTTGAAAGATATATCTTGGGGACCTGGGCTTCAGGTCAGAACAATGTCTAAGTACGTTGTGAATGGTTACAAGTTTCATATAGAGAATTGCTCTAAAAATAAAAATAGCAACAACAACGGGGTGTGGGTTCAACGAGGTGATGGAAACCAAGTTGGAGATATTGATTATTATGGTGTCCTTAAAGAAATAATTGAACTAGAATATACTAGTTATCCATATAAGAAATTGATACTCTTTAGATGCAAGTGGTTTGACCCACATCCAACAAGAGGTACAAGAGTACACAACCAATACAACATAATTGAGGTTAATCATACGAGGGAGTATGATCGCTATGATCCTTTCATTATTGCACATAATGTTAGGCAAGTGTATTATGCTCCTTATCCATGCGGCGGAATAAGTCAGATTGGTGGGTTGTAATTAAAACTAAACCTGTAGGTAGGGTGAAAGTCGAGAATATGTTAGATGTTGCTTATCAAAACGATATCTCCAATGTTCACCAAATAGTGGACGAACTTTTAGAAATTGATTTGGAACATCCTGCACACATATTGGAAGAAGTTGACATAGATGAAGTAACAATAATAGAAAATGTTGAAAAAGAATCAACTGATGAAGCATAAACTAGTTCGGAAGAAGAATCCTCGGACGAGGAACAATATGTCGATGAGCTTTAAAAAGTTGGTTTCTTTACTACTTCTCATTTTATAGCTATTTTATTATATGTTTCAATCTAAATATGTAATTTTTATGCAGATGACAGGCAAGGGTCGAGGTAACAATGACCCTACGGGTTCTCGGGGTAAAGGAAAGGCTAAGAAGGGAAAGAGGAGAGTAGAAGATACTCCTCCCTCTTATCCTCCCTCTTTTCCACCCTCTTCACAGGCGCTGCCAATGTCTTATCCTCCACCCGATGGATATTATGAGGCGCCACAGCATCACCAGCCCAACTATATCTTTGTGCAGACACCGGGTCTTTCAGCACAGGGCCCTAGGACTGTACGTCCAGCATACAGTCCAGCTGCCTCACGAGCACATGGCTCACATCCATCCAGGTCACAGCCACGGGGGTCATAACCACGTGGGTCACAGCCACGGGTGCCACAACCACGGAGGTCGGAAGCATCAGTATCACAGGACTTCGCCTGTGAGATACTAGCTCCAAACCCCCTACATCTTCCACACATGCATCTAATGTACTTGTTTCTGACGATGATGCTGCTGATAATGAGGAGGTGCATAAGGATAAGTATGGCATGATCATCATAGTCCCTAAGGGTGATGGGTAAGAGCAATTTGATTTTTTTACGTTTATTGTTTTGTACAGTTTGTACTAATATATTAATGTGTTTTTTTGTTAAATTGCAGGTTCATCCCGAGTAACACTACTACGAGGATAATCACCAACGCCACCAGAAAGCTTTATGATGCCCCTTATACGAGTTGGAGCGAATTCCCATTCTCGCTGAAGGAGCAAATTTTCAATGAATTTAAGGTATAAAATTTTTTTAAGCTTTATAATTATTTATATTTATGATATTTTCATACAATATTTAACTTTTGAAATACAGAGCACGTGTGTATGGTAACACCGCTATAGCGCGGCCGTGGCGCGTAATTTTATTCCTAAGGCTCGGAAGCGGTTGTCGCATAGTTTCTCCAACGATGGACTGTACAACCAGAAGCCTAACTGGTTGCTTGACAATTTTTGGAGGGATTTGCAAAGGCAGTGGCTTACCGCAGAGTTCTTAAAGAAGAGCGAAAAAGGAAAGAAAGATCGTGCATCCGATAAGGGAGGCTCCTTGCACACTGGAGGTGCGATCAGCCAAGGGACTATAAAAAGAAGATTGATACGTAATTTATTCATTTATTTTAATTTTCAAAGTATATCTATTCTGTTTATTAACTATAATTTATGAGTTTTCAGGAAAAGAAGCTAGGTCGTCCAATGAATCAAGATGAGTTATTCAAGGAGACTCATATTGTCAAGAAAAAGAAAGAGACTGATCCAGAAAGGTGGGTCGACGACCGATCATCGACTGTACATGTAAGTTTTCTCTTTTCATTAAGTATTCTGATATACTCTAATATAATCTTTCAAATACTAATTAAATAAAAATTTTCTTATAGGATCGCTTCAGAGTTGACATGGAGGAATTCATACGCAGTCAGCCACCTAATGAGTCGGGCGAGCCAATCCATATTTCGGAGGAGGATGCAGAAAGACTATGGATGCAGGCGGCTGGCGGTGCAAAATATGGGAAGGTATACGGGCTTCCTAATAAGAAGTTCCACCGCTATCACTGTGGAATGCAAGGAATAGGAACTTCCTCGCAAGCCGAGCAACTTGATGGGGAGAGCCTCTCCACTATGCGGGAGACTGTGACAAAGCTCACAAGCGAGCTAGAAGCATCCAAGGAACGAGAAAGGCTTAGAGATGCTCAGTACATTAGCATGCAAGCTCAGTACCAAGACATGCAAGCTCAGTACCAAGGTATTCAAGCTCAGCTTAAATCTCTCCTAGCTTCTGGAGCTTTCCGATTCCCCGGTCTCGCGAGCGATCGCCAGAGGCTAAACTTGAACGTGAGCGTTCCTTCCGTCCTCCCCGTGTTAGTTTCTCCCGTCCTCCCCGTGATCTTTCTTCTCGTCCACCACGAAATGACCATTCTCATTACTGTCTTGATAATGAAGATTCATCAGACGGTGATGATAATGATATAGAATGAAACAGTCATTGAGTACTTTTATATACTTTGAACTAGACAATAGAACTTTGGTCCGTTTTGGAATGGGCTTGTAATAAGTGTTAACTTAGTTTTGTTAGTTAAGTGTGTTAGTTCTATTGAACTTTATACGTTGTTGGTTTTAATGTTAGTTTTAAGATTAGTTTTAGTGTTGTTGTTGTTGTGTTGTTAGTTCGTATTGTTGTTGTTATTGTGTTAGTATTGTTGTTGTTGTAATAGGATTTGGTGCTGGCAGGTGGTGTGCCTGCCAAAATAGGCAGTTTCTGCCAAAATAAAACCCAGAAAAGTGACCAAAGTTGGTCGCTATTAAACCCAGATTTCCAGAATAGCGACCAAAAGTGGTTGCTAACTAACCCAGATTTCTAGAATAGCGACCAACTTTGGTCGCTATGTTATTAACAAAAATATTTTTTCTGGAAATTAGCGACCAATTGTAGTCGCTTTGGTTTAAAACAAATTAAATAAATTAGTAAAAAAATTATTTTTTCTAGAAATTAACGACCAATTATGGTCGTTTCTGTTTAAAACAAATTAAATAAATTAATAAAAAAGCGACCAACTGTGGTCGCTATTTTCCAGATTTTAAAATATTATATTTTATTTACAGACCAAAGTTGGTCGCTATATTTTGTATAATAATAAATAAATAAATAACGTAATTTAAAAATAGAGACCAAATTTGGTCGCTAAATTTATATTACTAAAATAATATAGCGACCAAAGTTGGTATCTTTTTTTGATACCCGGAATATTTGGTCAATTTAACATAGAGACCAAAGTTGGTCGCTAATTAGCAAAGGGATCAGCAAAATAGCGACCAAGCCTGTTTGGACGCATTTTGGTCGCTTTTCACTGTTTAGGGACCAACTTTGGTCGCTTTTTGTGGTCGTTTTTTCCCGAATTTTTAGTAGTGTACCTTGTTTGATACATTTTTTCAACTTGTGTATACATCATACTTGGCATTATCCTATTCATAAGTAATGCATAGAAAACCATGGCATTAGTAATACCCAAGGCTTTAATGCATGCATGGTTAAAGACAAAACTGTCCTTAAAGTCCCTTAAAGCTAGAGAATATGGAGGGCATTTTTGTAAGCAACTATTTTTCTTAAAAATTATGCAACGCATTATAATTTTAATACACCACACCAAACAATAGATAAGACATAATATTTTCATAACTAATGCTTGCATTACTAACCCATGCATTACTAATACACTTTATTCCACACTATTCTTATACACCCTACCAAACGACCCCTAACAGTGTTGGACCGTCGCATTTGCATCTTGGACAACTTTTGTAATTCTATCCACCACCATCTTTAGTTTCATGTTCTTGATTTCTCTTTGGTTAATCATGTTAACTATGATAGTTGAATCAAGTTCGAGAGAAAAATTAGTGAAACCTAAATGGTTGCACCATTCCCTCCAAACTTCACAGCTAAAGCTTTCAATCACTATTATTGCTTCGTTTGAATTTTTTCAACAATTTAAAGTGATTGCAAGAACCCTAGAAAAGAGGTAGTAATATATAAACCTAGACGCAAAATATTCACAAATAGTTGAATAAACTTTTTAAAATGAATTTGAAAAAGAGAAGAGATGCAAAATAGGACATGATCAGCTGACGAGAGGTGGGGAAGAAATAGTCAACTAAAGGAAGAAAGATGCTCCAAAAGGGATTCAAAGTGGGACCAAACTTTAATTAACTGGGTAATGGGAGATGAGGGTTAAGTAGGGATGGGGGGTCAAGCCAAGCTTTGCCATGTAACACTTTTAAAGGGCCAAACTTTAGATGTTAAGTTGCAAGGGTATGCTTGAGCCAAAAGTAAAACGTTAAGGGCTCGCTTGGTATGAAGGATAAGTTATAATTAATCCCTAAATTAAATTTAAGATGACTTTATTTTATGTATGGTTGGGATAAAATTGTGGTATAACTAATTATGGGATTATTTATTCCGAAATTTTTTTTTATCCCTATGAGAGAGTGAAATAACTAATCCCGAAATAATTAATTATGGAATAACTTGTTTCCCAACCAAACCACCCTAAATGTGTTTTTAGACAAAAAGGCTAATGGTAGGGTATTTTTGAGCCTTTTTAGATACATTGGGGGTGTTTTGACCTTTTTCGTATACTATATAATAATATAATAGTAGTATTTTATATTTTGGGGATTTAATATTTGGGGGCCTAAGGCAAGAATTTCACTTGCGTTACTCTTGAGTCGCCCTTGGTATCTTTCCCAGTTCCAAATGGAAATACATATCGTCCAGTAAATGTGATTATTAAATTTAGAGAAATTTTCAAAAATCACTATTGTTTAGTAGCTATTAACTTCTCATAGCTACCATAAATATAATTACTTCCTATAACTACTATTAAGTTGTTACGATGTGTATTCGTTGTATTCGCACTGCTGTATTCATGAATACAACAGCAAAAAGCGTCAAAAAATAGGGTAGTGCAGCTACACGTGCATGTATTCACATGTATTCGCACCATGTAATCATGAATACAACAACAAAAAGCACGTAAAATCAGGGCAGTCCAGCTGTACACGCATGTATTCACATGTATTTGCGTTGCTGTATTCATGACTACAACAGTAAAAAGCACCTAAAATCAGGGTAGTCCAGCTGTACGCGCATATATTCACATATATTCGCGCCATGTATTCATGAATACAACAACAAAAAGCTTAGGCAGTCCAGCTGTACGCGCATGTATTCATATGTATTCGCGTTGTTGTTTTCATGAATACAACAGAAATAAGTGCCTAAAATCAGGGCAGTCCAACTGTATGTGCATGTATTCACATGTATTTGCGCCATATATTCATGAATACAGTAACGATAATCACCTTAAAAATAGGTATGTCCAGTTGTCTAAGAGAGAGGAAAAACATAAATAGCGTATTTCATGCCTCAATGATAGTATATACCATAAATACTTATTTTTCTATAAAATATAAAAGGTAGCTATAGAAAATAGTATTTTAAAATAATTTTAATTTATAATAAATAGGGTATATACCTTTGCTAAAGGAGGTAAAATTTTCTTAAATTTATTTTGAAAAAAAGTGGTGTTTGGGTGGGCTTACATGTACTTTAACTATTCTATTAGAACTTTCATTAGCTTACTGTGGACACGACATGATACATCTTCAGTTTAGGGAGGATATGACCCTTCATAGGAGGGTATGAAGGTTGAGAATTAGGGTTGTAGGTTAGTAATGTCGAGCGTCTTTCTTTTCCAAACTTGTACTTCCTTCTACAACTATAGTACTAGTGTTATACTGGTGTTTCCTATTTTTAGATCGATATTATTACCCAATGTTTCCTTTGCTTCCTTTTTATTTTTTTTGGCTGTTGCTACTATCTCGCTTTTCATAGTTCTTTGTAATAACTACTGTGATTTTGCTTCATTGAGCCGAAGGTTTTTCGGAAACAGTCCATCTACCTTTACAAGGTAAGAATAATATTTGCGTATATACTACCCCAAATACCACTTGTGGAAAATGAGAATACACTTGGGATGTTGTCATTATTAGAACTTTCATCAGGACAGATATTGGATAACATGATGGATGGAGGACAAATGTGATTAGACATTTACATGATTGCACGGGGATCTTGTAGAGGATTAGGGTGGTGGCACGATATCGGGATGTTCGGGTAAAATTTTATTTATGTACTAATAGTATTACTCAAAATTTGTCATTTAAAAAGGATGGCACCTAGAAGTCACAAATTGAATTTTGGTGCCATGGTTGAACCGTCCAACTCCCCACGAGGGATTCCCCAAGTATGACATAGATAGAGGAAATAAAATCTCTTACATGCCGAAGATGCATCTAAGCCGCAGCTGCTACCGTTGGAACCAATGAAGCAAATGATTGACCCATCATATCATCCGAAGAAACAGAAAATACCAAAAAGTAAGATCAAACCAAACTTTATTCCCAAGTTGCTCCTCTTCTTAATTCCTTCTTTTTTCTTCTTTTTTGTATTTCCTCTCTCTTTGTACAACCTCATTTTTATTATTTATTGAGAATTATATATTTGTTTCCTATTTCTCATTTTAGATCTTCAATTTTTTTATTTAAATATAATTTTAACTAATTTTTTTTAATACATCTACTGTTACATTTTCTTTAATTTTCAATTTTTTTTAAAATGATAGCATCAATAAATATTAATCTAGGTATATGTAGATTGAATAGGTGTATTTGCTAAACTAAATTTTATTTTTAATTTATATTTTTTATTCATATTCATATTCAATAGAATTAGAATTGAGGGAATTAGATTAAATTGGACAAAACTTGTTCTATTTGGTGATCACGTATTTATTTATGTACCAAATATCTATTAATTGGACTGAATTATTTTAAAATAGATCGGACCAAACCGAATTAATTCAAAATGAGTTTATCCGACAAAATGTACCCGCTAATTAGATCTGATTCGCTAGTGATAGGTTTGCATTAAAAATAGTGGCATCCGTAGTCATCAAAACCTGGATCAACTTCTGTATGATTGATTGAAGTGTGACAAAATCGAAAAAATGTTGGGTTTTAAGCTTGGTAGAGCTTAATTTTAAGCTTGGTGTAGCTTAAAGAGGGTGAATGGGAAATGGACGAAAATTGAAATATTTGAGTTTCTCTCCTTGGCAAAGGGACATTGTCCCATATTAGAGGAAGATAAGACTTTTGATGGGTATATATTCAATTGCTCTTCTTCTAGCTCTTAAAGAGTTGAGAAGAAGGCAAGTCTCGCGTCGTCGTCGTCTCTCACTCGCTCGGCTCGGCTTCGGCTTCGGTCAACAATTGATTGATTAATCTTTTTGGACAAAATTCCTTTCAAATTATTTAATTATTTAATTTAATAATTAATGAAAATTCAATCCGGAATAACCCATGACCCGCGGCCCGGTCCGTTTCGGTTTGTTTTTCTTTCCCGGATTATTTTAAATCCGTTTTTAAAATTTTCCCGCAATATTCCCACCTGTTCCAACAACTATGGATGTTCTGAATGGTTATAAACCTTTTCAGAATCAATGCAAAATGGTCTATAAATATGCTTTGAATCCCAGAATTTTTACTTACTAAATTTTCTAATTATCTTCTTCTTCTTCTTCTGCACAATAATTTTCCAGTGTGTTTTATAGCCTTCGAGTGGTTCGCTGTTACATCGGCGTTTTTGGTACCAACATGCTGGTGAGTTAAATCGTTCTATCCTGGGCGGATAATATTCCAGCACCTCGGGTACTTGAGGGGAATTATTTTCTTAAGGACACACTGTGCATTCAGTGGATTCGATTTATTCCGATACTGTTTTTCAGAATTTATTTCGTTAAAATTTTCCACTAACATTCTACTTCTGATTTTATTTCAGAAAGTTTAATGCTTTATTGATTTTACAATAATAAAGATTGACTAACAATCTTAAGGAAATTATTTTTTATTCTGTATTCTGTTTGTGGAGATTAAAACCTGTGTGGTTTTCTACTCCTTCTGAATTTTACTGTTCTGATTTGAAGATATAAAAACTTCATTAGAATATTGAAATTCAGAAAACGATTTGAATAATATAAAAACTTCATCGTTTACTGTGAAACAGTATATAAAAACTTCAATTTTTATTTTTTATACGTACTGTTTATTTTTAATTACAGTATTATTTACTGTTCTGATTTTGCCATTAATTGAACTCTTCTGTTATTGACAGTGAGAAATGACAATTAATAACAGAAATTTTTCTGCGGCTGTTGCGGCAACGACGATAGCCTCGTCAAGCCGAACTGTTGTTCCACTGGCAGAAAAACCGGAGAAATTTTCTGGAGCCAACTTTAAAGGATGGCAGCAAAGGGTGTTCTTCTGGATTACCACACTTGGTATGCAGAAATTCACTAGTGAAGAACCTCCAGTGCATGCTGCGGACATGCCGGACAACGAGAAATTCATGATTGTTGAGGCGTGGAAGCAGGCAGATTTTCTATGCAAAGGCTATATCTTAAGCACTTTAGAGGATGACTTGTACAATGTGTACAGTGCGATGAATACTTCGAAAGAATTATGGGACGCACTTGAGAAGAAGTACAAGACGGAAGATGCATGCTTGAAGAAGTTCGTGGTTGCCAAGTTTCTAGACTATAAAATGATAGACAGCAAAACTGTGGGAACCCAAGTTGAGGAAATTCAACTTATTTTTCACGACCTTATTGCTGAAGGTATGGTCGTGAATGAAACATTTCAATTGGCTGCAATGAGTGAAAAATTGCCTCCTTCGTGGAGAGATTTTAAGAATTATCTTAAGCATAAGCGCAAAGAAATGAAGTTGGAAGATCTTGTGATATGTCTCAAGATTGAGGAAGACAACAAAACAACTGAGAAGAAGTCTCGCGGAAATTCAACGATCAGGGGAGCTAATATCGTTGATGAGACTTCTCCAAAAAGTAAGAAGAGGAAGAGGTCTTCTGGACAAACTAAGGAGCAAAACAAAAAGAAATTTAAGGTCAACTGCTACAATTGTGGAAGAGTTGGTCTCAAAGCCCCTGATTGTCGTCTCCCGAAAAATTATAAGAAGAAGGGACAAGCCAACATAGTGGAGAAGAATGATGAAATTGAGAAGAATACTTCGAAAGAATTATGGGACGCACTTGAGAAGAAGTACAAGACGGAAGATGCATGCTTGAAGAAGTTCGTGGTTGCCAAGTTTCTAGACTATAAAATGATAGACAACAAAACTGTGGGAACGCAAGTTGAGGAACTTCAACTTATTTTTCACGACCTTATTGCTGAAGGTATGGTCGTGAATGAAACATTTCAAGTGGCTGCAATGAGTGAAAAATTGCCTCCTTCGTGGAGAGATTTTAAGAATTATCTTAAGCATAAGCGCAAAGAAATGAAGTTGGAAGATCTTGTGATACGTCTCAAGATTGAGGAAGACAAAAAAACAACCGAGAAGAAGTCTCGTGGAAATTCAACGATCATGGGAGCTAATTGATGAGACTGCTCCAAAAAGTAAGAAGAGGAAGAGGTCTTCTGGACAAACTAAGGAGCAAAACAAATAGAAATTTAAGGTCAACTGCTACAATTGTGGAAGAGTTGGTCTCAAAGCCCCTGATTGTCGTCTCCCAAAAAATTATAAGAAGAAGGAACAAGCCAACATAGTGGAGAAGAATGATGAAATTGATGATCTTTGTGCAATGCTTTCGAAATGCAACCTAGTTGGAAATCTGAAGGAGTGGTGGATTGAATCTGGAGCCACTCAACATGTTTGTTCTGTCAAAGAAGCATTTGCGACTTACTCTACTGCTGGTCCCGAAGAAGAGATTTTCATGGGAAATAATGCAACAACCAAGATTAAAGGTTATGGGAAGATATTCCTGAAGATGACTTCCGGCAAGGTGTTAATGCTCAACAACGTTCTTCATGTTCCTACTATTAGNGAAGTATTGCCTAAATTCGAGTGTAATAAATCGAAATGTCAAATATGTGTTGAATCTAAGTTTGTAAAACATCCTTATAAGTCTGTTGAAAGGAATTCAAATCCTTTAGACTTAATTCATACTGACATTTGCGATATGAAGTCGACACCATCTCGAGGTGGGAAAAAATATTTTATTCCTTTTATTGACGATTGCACTCGATATTGTTATGTTTATTTGCTTAATAGTAAGGGCGAAACAATTGGAGCATTTAAGCAATACAAGAATGAAGTGCAGAATCAATTGAATAAAAAGATCAAAATGATTAGAGGTGATAGAGGTGGAGAATATGAATCTCCGTTTGCAGAAATATGTTTGGAATATGGAATTATCCATCAAACTACTGCACCTTACACACCTCAATCCAACGGAATTGCGGAAAGGATATCAGACATTAAAGGAAATGATGAATTCTTTGTTAATAAGTTCCGGATTACCGCAGAGTTTGTGGGGGAAAGCTATCCTTACAGCTAACTGAATACTCAACAGAGTACCCCACAACAAAACGCAATCTATTC
>ML425878.1:0-14550 GCA_005239525.1 Nicotiana knightiana | reverse complement strand
GGAAAGGTAATGTTGTTGACCTCTAAGTTAGAATAGTTAGTGAATTGTGAATAAAGCATGGTATTTGTGAGTCGATTATTGAGGCGAGGATGTCACACCTCTGTGCTTGAAATGTTTTAAATATTCTTGGTATAACATGTTAAGAGATTTGCTTAATAAGTTGTGTACATGAGTGTAGTTTGATTGCTCGAGGACGAGCAAAGGTTTAAGTGTGGGGTCTATAACCCAACAAAAAAAATGATATCATGTAACAACAATTTAAATTAAGTGTAACTCATTAATAAAGGAAGTCACGTAATGATAAAAGAGGTAACAACTTCAACTAAAGCATATAAGAGTAAACTTGACAAGTAAAGGATGTGACATGTAACAATAACTTCAAATAAAACATGTGAAATTAAAAGAAACATGTTCTAACAATTTCAAATAAATACATGAAAGAAGCCTAAGAGTCAAAACCGGTCAATTTCCACACATAAGCCTGAGTACGCACTAGTCGCATCGTGTACATGGCTTTGAAATAACACAAATAGCACAACAAGTCAAATCCAAACGGGTAGTTTCCCCACAAAAAGTTAGGCAAGATGCTTATCTCATAGAAGCCAATCTATATTCGAAAATGACCTTCTTATGTGAAACTTCATACGGCTCAAATGTAGCCAAAATAACTCAATATCATAAGTAAAAACCATAGCAAACAATTTCGGATAATAAAGCTTCGATCTTTAATAAAAACTAAAAGTCAACCAAAAAAGTCAGCCATAGGCTCGCACCTAGGAACCCGGCTAAATTTATAAAATTTGAACACACATTCCTATACTAGTCCAACCAAACAAAGATTATCCAATTCCGACATCAAATCGGCCTTCAAGTCCTCATTTAATAGTTTTAAAGTTTTTCCAAAAATCCTCTTTTTCTCCAACTCATATCACTAATTTAATGATAAGAATAAGGATGGCATCATGACATATAATCAAATCTGGATTAAAAACACTTACCCCAATCCAACACGTGAAGAACCCCTCCAAAATCATCCAAAATCGAGGTTTCCATCTCAAAAAGTGATAAAAGTATCAAACCCTTGATATATAACATGTTCTGCCTAGAAATTACGCATTTGCGGACCAAATAAGCGCACATGCGATCTCACACCTGCGAGTATAAATACCGCATCAACGACCTTCACTTAACAGCCCAGGAATCACACATGCGAGCCAGCTTTCGTGGCTGCAATCCCATAGAAGCGTGCAAAATGTCTACAGATGTCGAAACCACCTAGAGCCTCAACTTTGCAGCTCCGGTTCCTCATCCGCAGAAACTCAAAGCCTAACATGCACTAGCTCAAAAAAGCACCATTCATGCAGAAGCGGGTCCGCATTTGCGCTCCAAAATGCAGAGATGCGAAATACCAAAACCAGACTTGCCCTAAAACATGGAAATGATCCAAAACTGGTCTGAAACACACCCGAGGCCCTATCCAATCATTCCATCAAGTTTCACAACATAACACAGACCAACTCGATGCCTCAAATCAGATCAAACAATACCGAACCTACGAATCACACCTCAAATCGAACTTAATGAACTAGTGAACTTTCAATTTTTACAACTCGTTCCGAATCACATCAAATCAACCTGGAATGACGTCAAATTTTACATGCATGTCCAAAATGACACAACAGAGCTATACCAACTCTCGGAATCACAATTCAAACCCGATATCAACAAAGTTCACTCCCGATCAAATCTCTCAACCTTCCATACCTTCAACTTTTTCAACTTTCGCCAAAATGCATCAAATCAACATACATACATCCAAATCTAAATACGGACATATGCCTAAGTCCAAAATCACCATAAAAAACTATTAGAATAATCAAAACACCATTTCGGAGTGGTCAACAAAAAAGTCAAACTCCGGTCAACTATTGCCACTTAAGTTTCTAAAATAAGAATCATTCTTCCAAATAAATCTCGAATCACTTGAAAACTTAACCAAGAAACACACACAAGTCATAATACTGATAAATGAAAGATGAAACAAAATACTGAATCTGATCAGATAATAGAAACTAAAGCTTTGAGCTTAGTCTAAAACTGATATATGAATCAAAAGATGAAAATAAAGGTATTTTTTTAAAAGAACATAACTTTTGAAAAATTTACACATAATGTCTATGCGTACGTGAGCATCTGAGAACAAGCACATAAAAGTGTCGGTCTATCTCTCTATCAAACAATATGGCCCTGCGTACGTGAGCATATGGGAACGCGGATTGGGGTGTGTTTACCTATCTCTCCATCTCTCCATCAAACATTATTAACTTGCAAGTATGGGGTAGCTAACCCTGGCCACTATGGTACTCAAGATCGGGGAAGTTGGCTACTTTTCCTTTTTTAAATGTTATCACATTTATCTGAATTCGAACTGAAGGTCTGAGTAACAAACAAGTGCACATAAGAAAAGAAATGCACATAAGTTACANAAAAGACATAAACATTTGGTTAAAGGTGAGTTGATATTTCTTCCCTAGGTCAAGTGAAAGATTAGAATGTGCATATTAAATTATATGATTATCCAAATTACTTTTTAGAGTAAATTATATGCGCACACACACACACACACACACACACACACACACACACACACACATATATATATATATATGTGTGTGTGTGTGTGTGTGTGTGTGTGTGTGTGTGTGTGTGTGCGCATATAATTTACTCTAAAAAGTAATTTGGATAATCATATAATTTAATATGCACATTCTAATCTTTCACTTGACCTAGGGAAGAAATATCAACTCACCTTTAACCAAATGTTTATGTCTTTTTCTTCAACAATCCTCATAGCCAATGCCCAAAAATTTATATTTGTAAATTTTAAAAAATTAACTCCATCAATTTTATTCAACTCATCATTTCATTCAAGTTTATATATATACTATTAATGGCTTTCCATCACCTTCCACCCATAATTGTCACATGTTCTATAATTGCTAACTATAATACGTTGTAAAGTCACTAACATTAATACTAGATAGTAATGAATAATACCTTGAGCGATGCCTCAATAACTCTAGATTATGGGTCTTAAATAATTCTTTGATTCTTGGGAGAAAACCATGGTTTGAGGAATTAAAAGGTGTTAAACGATGTTAGTCACTTATTTTTAACTTGAATTCATTCTAGAGGTATTACCTTGGATAGATCGGAGAACCCCAAGGTTGTTCTTGTCCTTAAAGACCTTTTCAAATATGTTGTAGAGATAACTAGGTTTCTCTCTGCCTAACGTGTTATTTTGTTTTATGCATTTAAGAGTCACATAGGCTGAAGTTTGGCCGACTGCAATTCCCAGCGCGTTGCGTGGTGCCTTGCGGTAAGGGGGATAATTGAGGGCTCTACTTCTATGATTTATGACCAAAATATAGCCTGTTGCATCACCCATGTAACGAACCGACCAGTCATTTTGAGAATTTAAGTGTAACGACCTGGTTGGTCGTTCCGTATAATCTGCATTATTATTACTGTTTTTTCAAGTCATATATTGGTTATACTGTTTAGGATGTGTTGGAGTCGGTTGGCTTGGGTTCAGAATGGTTGTAGTGAGAATTGAGACACTTAGTCTCTAAAAATAGCTTTATAGTTCGAAAAGTCAACTAGGAGTTGATTTATTGGTAAACGATCTCGGAATGCGGATTTTATGGCTCGGATAGCTTCTTTAGGTGATTTGGGTCTTAGGAGTGTGTTCGGAATGTTTTTGCGATGTCCGATTTAGAATTAGGCTTGAATTCGCGAAAGTTAGTTTTTGGCGATTTCCGGTCAGCAGTGGAAAATGGGCTATCGGGGTCGGAATGGAATTCCGGAAGTTGGAGCAGGTTCGTAATGTCATTTTGGTTATGTGTGCCAAATTTCAGGTGAATCGGATGTGTTTTGGCTGGTTTCGGCATCGTTGCTGGAATTTTTGAATTTCAAAGTTCATAGGCTTGAATTTGATGTGATTTTGGTGTTTTGATGTTATTTTGGGTGTTCCGAGGGTGTGACTAAGTCCGGATGACTATTTATGATGTTTTGTTATGTTTTGTTGAGGTCCCGAGGGGCTCGAGATTGATTTCGAATGGTGAACGGGGATTTTTGGAGTTGAGATATGCAGCATCAGCTACTGGTGTTCTGTTACTATCATTTCCGCAAATTCGGATATTTGACAGCAGGTGTGAGCCGCAGAAGCGTCCAGGAGGATAGCAGGTGCGGGTTCTGAGACCCTTGGAGGAAGAACCGCCGAAACGGATATTTGGCCGCAGGTGCGAGATTGAGGCTCGTTAATGAAAAACCACAAGTACGGTAGTCATGAGCGCAGTTGAGAGGAAAAAGGCTGCAGGTGAGAAAAGCCTGGGCAGAAAGTATAACCATTGTTATTGCGGGTTTCGAGCTTTTGAAGGGTTTTTGATCAGGAAAATGATTGTTCTTCATTGAGGTAAGGTTTTTGGACTTATTAACTCGATTATATGTGATTAAGACCAAATTAGTAGTGTTTAAATGGGAAAAATCAGCGTAAAAAGAGAGAATTAGGGCTTGAGATTAAGAGATCTTCTAAGGGTGATTTGAGAGGTCATTTTGATTATGATTTCAGTGTTCTTGATATGTATAGACTCGTGAGAGGATGAGGATCATTTTGGTATAAGATTTGTGGAATTCTGAGACATGGGCCCGGGGGTCGAGTTTTGGCTAATTTCGTGAATTGTGCTTAAAATTGTTATTTTTTGATTGGGTTTCATCTTCCTAGCATATTATGATGTGAAAAATCTGATTTTGATAGATTCGGAGCAATTGGGAGCCGATTCGAGGGGCGAGAGTGTTGCGGAATAGCTTTTCGGGCTAGTTTGAGGTAAGTAATGTCTTTAAATCCTGTTATGAGGGTATGAAACCCCGGACTTAGCATCCTTTCACTGTTTTGGAGTGACGCACACACTGGATAACGAGTGTGGGTCGGGCACGAATTGGGAAATTCGAAATTGGTTCCTTCTGAGGCAAATATTGGGTTGCGAAACTGCTTTAGATCATATGTTTAATAGTATTACCATGTTTTTGATATATTTGGGATGTAAGCCACATTTGTTGCCTATTGCCGATTTGTTAAAACCCCTTGGGGGCTATTTTATGATATTACTCACTTAGAAATTATGAATTACACTCAGTCTTGTTAAATTGTTTGACACTCAGATTTGTTGATATTATTATTCTTGAAATGAAATACTGTTTTGGGTCGGGAACCCCGTTTATTCATGGCCCGAGTGGCATGTTGCGAATGTCCGACTGAGTGAGGCCGAGAGCCTACATTGAGAGGATATTTATGATATGAGAGAGGCCGAGTTCCAGAGTGATTATTGCCATGACTTAGCTGTTTATAGCGCTTGGGCTTTAGGAGCCCCTCTGGAGTCTGTACACCCCCGGTGAGCACAGGTACCTACTGTGTGCGAGTGCCATGTGCCGAGTGACGAGCGATTGGGAGGCATGAGTGACTGCGAGGTGCTGAGGGACTGTTACTGAGTGATGGTGAGGTGCTGAGTGACTGATTATGAGCGATGATTTGACCCGAGGGGCGGTTTATAATGATATTTTTGCTAAATTCTGACTATGATTAATTTCATCATTCATACTGATATCATTAGGAATTTTACTGAGAAACATTGGGTAATATACTTGTTCAAAGGATTTTTGGAAACTGGTTTTCAAACATATGAACTAAATGTATACATTGTTAAGACTCAGTATTTTACTACTTGTGAATTGATGTTTTGTACTGTGTGTTTCTTATCTTCAGACTTGATTTATTTTCATTACTAGTAGGTTGGCGTACTCATAATTACTCCCTGCGCCTCTGTGTGCAGATCTAGGTACTGGTTCTAAGCAGTAGTCATCTGAGTCCGTACGTCATCAACATTCGGGATTTCGAGGTCGTTGCCCAGCGTCCGCAGCGTATCCATTTCCCTTCCTTCATTTAGTATTTAGTATTTGTTCGGAGACAGTGTATTATGACATTAGCAGTATTAGTATTAATCTTAGATTCTCGTGATCTATTGACTCCTATTCTGGGGAATGGTTTAAGAATGTTAGATTATATTATGTTCTGTTAATGACTTAGAAGACTTTATACTTACTATTAATGATTTCGGTAAATTTTATTAAAGGAATTGTGTAATTATGTGATAGTGGCTAGCCTAGTTCCACGATAGGCTCCATCACGACCAGTGAGGATTTGGGGTCGTGACATTAAGCTCCGTTCGGTGGAGTTAGGTATTGAACAACTTCACATTGTGTATATCAACTTATGTGCATGGTTGAGTTCAGCTACCAGATGATTCAGAGTCGAATTGGAAGGAAGATTTTATTTTTTGAAGCTTAAGCGGTGAGAATTTGGCTGGAATTTGACTTTGGTGTAAACGGCTCTAGAATAAATTTTTGATGATGTCAACAGCTTCGTGTGATGATTTTGGACTTAGGCGTGCGTCCGGATTAGGATTTGGAGGTTCGTAGAGTATTTGAGTCAATTTGGCGAAAGTTAGAAATTTGAAGGTTTTTGAGAAGGTTAACCGGAAGTGGACTTTTAGATATCGGGGTCGGATTCTGATTCCGGAAGTTGGAGTAGGTCCGTAATGTCGAATGTGACTTGTGTGAAAAATTTGAGGTCAATCGGACGTGATTTGGTAGGTTTCGACATCAAATGTAGAAGTTTGAAGTTCTAAAGTTCATTAAGCTTGAATTGGGTGCTATTCATGATTTCGATGTGGTTTGAGGTTATTTGAGGCCTCGAGAAGGTCCGTATTATGTTATGGGACTAGTTTGTGTGATTGGACGGGGCCCCGGCGGCCTCAGTGTGTTTTGGAGTGGTTTAAGATCATTTCGGGCTATTTTGCAATAGCTGATGCTGGTCTGACGTTTTCTTCACGTTCGTGAAGATCCTCTCGCGTTCGCGAAGAAGGATTTTGCGTCAGGGACTTTGTTCTTCGCATTCGCAAAGAAGAAAATCTCTGTTGCGCAGGTCTGACTTTGGGGGTCATATCTCACAATGTCTAAGGAATTTGAAGATGATCTAAAAATGAAAGTTGTATTCCTTTGAGTCTAGTTTTTATAAAGTTAAACCATTGGTCATTTGGATTCGTGTGCTAAAAGTTACGGCTGGTACATCACATACTATCCGGGAAGATTAGGAAGAAATTTGTGTTGCATAGGACTGACTTTGGCAGCTTATATCTATAAATCTATAAGGAATTAGCAGATGACCAAAACATAGAAGTTATAGATATTGTTATCTAGTTTGCAAAACATTAAACCATATGTCATTTGTAGTTTTGTACGGAATGTTATGGCCATTATACTAGAGGCTGTCTGGGAAGAGTATGGAAATCGCTTTTGAGATTGTGTTCATTGGAAACGCGATGGGTGAGCCGCGAACGCGAAGAAGGGACACCTGGGCAGATTTTAAAGTTCAAAAATGAGAGTTTTGAGTTCAGACCATAAAATTTAATTGGGAGCTCGGTAAAAGGCGATTTAGGGTTCGGATATTGGGACCCGTGAATGGTCATCTGCCCGAGGTTCGAAACCTCGTGGAAACGACTACGAATTGATGCATAAGTAGTGGAAGTGGTGAAGTCATTACTTGTCCTTGCTGTTTATTTACATTCCAGATTTAGTGTGTTCTATTCATACTTTTTGAGTTATTTCATGATTTCTCCGCTGATACTTGTTCTTTTCCTTCCGTATTGAATTTACTGTATTGTTAATCGTAGTGCGTAGCCCTTAGTTGTATATCATTATTTCGTTAATTCTATAGTTATACTTGTTCAACTTCGTTAGACAAGTGAGTGTCGTGACTAGTACTCGTCATTACTTCACCGAGGTTAGTCTTGATACATAATGGCATCGATGTGGTGTGCTCATTCTACCCTTATGCACATTTTGTGAAGATTCTAGGTTTTGCATAGCCAACCGATCGATAGTTAACAACACTGTTGTTGTTGTGGAGACTTAAGATAAAACCACTACAACATCCGCAGGTTTCAGAGTCACCGTCTTATATTTTGTTCATACACTGTTGTACTTATTTCCGAACAATGGTAATTAGAAATTTTATTGTAAATTCTTTAAAGCTTATGACTTGTACTTACCGGGTTTTGGGAAGATGTTTGTATCGTGTAGAGATTTATTTTAGAAAGCATTTAAATGTTTTGATATTATGAGTGATATTTGTTAGTAATAGGATTACCTAGTCCTTAAGACTAGGTGCCGTCACAATACCCAACGGAGGGGAATTTCGGTCGTGACAGCCCAGGGCATTGTCTCGGGGCAATTCTCTCCGAAATCAGATTTTTGCTCTACTACCCATTAGTAAGAAGATCATAATATATGTTAGTAATGCCGGAATGACAAATGGTTTGATATTCTGGAAAGAAAACTCATAGAGATTTCATATTATATATATTTTATACTCAATTCATTACATATTGTGAGACATCGTTATTTGAAGTAGCGCATACGCGACTAAGGTCATTTCTTCTTTCAAACATTTTTGATTTGTTCCAAATTATTTATCCTCCCCTGTAGATGTCCATATAACCTCCAAAAAATATTTTTTAGGTATTCTAAACCTTCCAATCTTTTCAAACAACTGTATGTCCAAGTGTCACGACCCAGAATTCTCAACATCAGAGTCATGATGGCGCCTAACATCTATTTGCAAGGCAAGTCAACGTGAATAGAAAATTAAATTATTTTAACAATTTTCGATAGGATACTAACAATGATAAAGGTTCAAATATGAAGTCTAGTATAATAATAATACAGAACCACGAGTCCAAACATAACCAAGAAACTTGTGTCATGAGTACATTGTTACACCTCACATTATTACGACGATGTTACACCCCGTAGTATTGTATGTTGGATTTTTCATAAGATAGTTGACATCAGTTCAAGGACAAGATTATATTGACGTGATAAGTATTACGTTATTTCAAACAAGTGATAAGTAAATTCGTGAAGGTGAAAGGGTAAGCGAATCGAAGAAAATGAGTTCCGTCGAAGTTTGACAATTTGAGGATAAAATATGGTTCAAGCTATAATACCCGGTATTTATGGAATAATTCCATACAAGGTACCACATGACCATGATAGTAAGGTGTATAAAGTGTGGTAAACCTGAGTAGTATTTTAAGTAATTTGAGATAATTGTTAATTATGTCAGTAATGTCACGACCCAAACCGATGGGCCATGACAAGTTCCCGAGTCCTACCTGTCGAACACTCTTAAGCATGCGTATAAGATACAACATGAATAGCATCTGTTGAATTACGAGAATAACATGCGTGAGGGAAACTTGTCCAAAAGAAATATTACATATACATGCGGAATACGTAGGGCGAGCGGACAAGGCTTCTATAGACCACTATATATCCAACTATACATATTGTCTACGGACCTCTAATAGAATCTATAATTGTACATGGGCGGGACTGAGCCCCGTCATACCCATATATATATACAAATATATCGTATCGAAATCAAAAGCAGCTCCAAATCAAATGGAGCGAACCAAGTCTCGATGATCAAGGATCCTAATAAGGGGGACCGTCAGCTTGTCTACCTGCACCTACGAACATGAAATGCAGGACTCGAGAAATAGGCGTTAGTACGAATAATGTACTGAGTATGTAAGGCATGAAAACTTGTACATTAAAGACATAGATGAAGCATGGAATAAAAAATTCTACACATAAGTCTAAATAACTTTGTAAATCTTGAAACATTTATAATGTCATGCACGTGTGTATAAATATCGTGTCATGCACAAGTATAGGTTTACATAACATCATCAAGCCTGTGAGGGCATCCCATCATATCATCTCGAGCACTGTGGGAAAAATTATCTACATATAATAGCTGATCAGGTGGCAGTGCATATATAACGTTGTAACATTTTCCCATATCCATATACATATAATATACGCGTATATAATGCCATCTGGTCATGGGTCAATGTACATGTATAAATGAATGAAATGCATAAAAATATGTTAATAATATCAATATACCTTTCGAATAAACTTTACCAACTACGTATTATTCTGAGACCCATGAACAAATGATATAATAATATGTCACATGGGAAATCAAGAACATAGACACCCCTAGTACTTTTATGAATAGAGTCTTTTATGAAAGCTGTGCGTTTGCTTGTTCCTATTGTATCATTTGGATCATGAAAAAAATAAAGAAGGGATAGCCTTAACATACCTGAGCCGGTTCCCTGGAAAATCCCCTCTAATACACGACAATTGCGACAAAACACGCGACGACAAGATTGGCGTAGGGAAAAATCTGTATAATATTCTTGAGAAAGATTTGCACTATACTCCTTTAAAATTGTGAAGTCTCACGTTGCTAAGATATTAAGAAATATCGTTTGGATTTTTGTTTCAAGAAGATCACATTACTACTATATGAATTAGCTGAAGCCTTTATTCCTCCTATTGTTGAGATATCGTGTTACACACCATGTTTTCGTACGTGAAAGTAAGCCATAAGCAAATTGATGAAAGCCCGAAAATGAGATGTTACATCCCGCATTTTCGTACGTTAAAGTCTCGTCATAAGTTAATCGACGTAAGCTTGGGAGATATTATTTTCAGATTATAAGTATTACGCTATTTCAAATAAGTGATAAATAGATTCGTGAATGTGAGAGGGTAAGCGAATCGAAGAAAATTAGTTTCGTCGAAGTTTGACACTTTGGGTTAAAATACGGTCCAAGCTATAATACCCGGTATTTATGGATTAGTACCATAACAAATACCACATGACCATGATAGGAAGGTGTATAAAGTAGGTTAAAAATGAGTAGTATTTTCAGTAATTTGAGGTATTTATTAATTATGTCGATAATTGAATAATTGTGGGGATAATTATGGTACTTAATAGAATTAAGTGGAAAAAGATTTTGTTATGGGGTACCACATGACATTAAGCTAGGCGAAGTTGTCACCAATGTGCATGATGAGTCATAACACATAAGGTGCCTTATTTACACTTGAAAGTCTTTGGATAATACCTTTGTTTAGGTTTTTTTATTAGTGATAAAACTTGGAGAAATTTTGGAAGACAGGACTGAAGAAGGCCAAAAGAATTGTTTTATGGTGTCGAGTATGGAGTGAATATTAGTAGGATAATAAATAACGTGCTATGATATCAAGAATATCATATAGATTTTTCTCTACTTCGATCTGTCATTACATGTTTTTCGCAAAGACGTGTGTTAGAGGGATTGTCAAGAGCATCGGCTCTGTTATGTTAAGGCTATCTCTTCTTTCCCTTTGGCATGATCCAGATGACACAAATGAAACGAGCATATGTACAACCTTCATAAATGACTATATCCAAAGAAATACTAGAGGTGCCTACGTTCTTGATTCCTCATGTGTCCTATTATTCTATCATCTGTTCACGTGTCTCAGAAAATACGTAAGTTGATAAAGTTTATTTCATGATATTAATCAAAGGCATAATGGTCTTATGACATTCCGAGAAATTTTATTGGCGTACTTCTCATGCATTGCATTCATATAAATTGACCCATGAAAAGATGGAACTATGTATAATCCCGTCCCCGAGTCTATGTCTATTAACCGACGACAAAACTTTAACGTACGAAAATGCTAAATGTTACATGTAATTGGGTTATTATTGATTTTAGTGAAATATTAACTAATTAATTAAGACTTTTGGATAAGCCTTAACGTGGAAGCCCAGAAAGTTTTGATCAAATCACAAATAATGAGTCTTATTTTATGAAGCAAGACGGCACATTAAGAGAGATTGGTTGCTTAGTCATCCTCTAAAGTAGGGCCCACTCAATAAGTGGTGTATTTTTTCCTACTTCGATCTACCGTTACATGTTTTAACAAAAGACATGTGTTAGAGTGACCGTCAAGAGAATCGGTTCCGGTATGTTAAGGCATGATCCATATGATACAAACGAAACGAGCAAATGCACAATTTTAATAAATAACTCAATTCAAATAAATACTAAAAGATGCCTATGTTTTTGATTCCCCGTGTGTCCTATTATTCTATCATCTGTTCACGAGTCTCAGAAAATACGTAAGTTGAAAAAGTTCACGTCATGACATTAATTAAAGGCATAATGGTCTTATGATGTTCTGAGAGATTTTATTGACGTACTTCTCATGCATTGCATTCATTTATACATGTACATTCACCCATGACCAGATGGCGTTATATACACACACACACACACACACTCATACACACACACACACACTCATACACACACACACACACACACACACACACACACATATATATATATATATATATATATATATATATATATATATATATATATATATATATATATATATATATATATATATATATAAGTATATATATGTATATGGAATATGGAAAAAGGTTACGGCGTTATATACGCACCACCACCCGATCAGTTGCTATATGTTGATGATTTGCCCACAATGGACGAGATGATATGATGGGATGACCTAAGAGGCTTGATGATATTATGAACGCATATACCTATGCATGGTATGACATTTATACGCATATGCATGACATTATAAGTATTAAATTATTCAAAGAGCTATTGAGACTTACATGTTGAGTCTTTTACTCCATGTTTCTCTCATGTCCTTTATTTACTGAATTTCATTCCATACATACTCGGTACATTATTTGTAACGATGTCCCTTTTAACTGGGAACGCTGTGTTTCATGCACGCAGGTCCCGATAGTAGGTTGATAGTCCTCCAAGTAGGCTATCAGCTCAGCGGAAGGTGTTGGTGCGCTCCATTTGCTCTGAAGTTGCTTATTTTATCAATACCATTTGGACATGTGTGAATTGTATGGTGGGGACATGTCCCGACCTTTATGACATATATGTACTCTTAGAGGCTTGCTGACAGATGCCATGAATATGGATACTTGTATGGACCTATCAGCATATGTTTTGAGTTTACAAATCATGTTGGCCTTATAGGCACGTATGTCACATGTATAAGTTTTTATATCAGGTGAGGTCGTCCTATATTGATTATTCCCTTATGTTTTTTCCGGTTAGCCCATGAAGACCATTTTGGCCCATTTACCAATGGTAGTACGATAAGAAAGATATGTTACATTGGTAATATGTTGAGTAAGGCACTGGGTGCCCGTCGTGGACCTTCGATTTGGGTCGTGACACACATGAACATCTACAGTGCTACAAACATGGTCTGAATAAAATACAATGCTTTGAAACTAAAAAAACAGTAACAATAGGAGGGAATGAGACTTCAGGGCTGCGAGCGCTGTGCAGCTATACCTTAAGTCTCAATCAACAACTGGATCCGAGCAATCTACTACACGCTTCTAGAACCCACTCTGAAATCTGCACAAGAAGTGTAGAGTGTAGTATGAGTACAACTGACCCATGTACTTTGTACGTGCCGATGCTAACCTCGATGAAGTAGTGACGAGGCTAGACAACCACTTACAATAACATGTAGTCAGTAATGATAATAATAACAGGGAAAGAATAAATGAATTCAAGTAAATCAATTGATTAATTAAAACGAACTCAACTTCACAATCAAAGAAACAAGAATAAGATGATAAAAACTAGCACCATAACGACAACGAGTACAACACACACAATCCAATGCGTTGCACAATCTGATCCCACCTTAAACACACAAGTCAAGTATATGACACTTAGTGTATGCAAGTAAAATAATTAAAGCAATTAGTAATTAATCACGGAGTCATGGAAGGAACAAACAATTCAATACAAGAATAATTAATAACAAGTAAAAAATTACGTTATAGAAAGAAATTAAAGCATGTAACAGTTAAGTGATAGCATCCTAGTAAGCTCAAATATATTCAAGGACAAGAATGAAGCTTTGGAATCTCAAAGAGGGCCTTTAACAAGATGTTAGCTAAAGTGTTGCCAAACAAGGTCATTAGACATCAAGTGCAAATAAAGAAGTTGTGAATACAGATGAAGAGCTCAATGATAAAGGATAAGAATTGGATAGATATTATAATTGTTATATGGCCATAATTTATGTACAAGAAGAGGAGGATTGGATCCCAAGAGACATCCTTTGAAGAAGGTACTAGTCAGTCTATTTTTGAACCAATTTGGCACCTAAAATGTGTCCAAACTCACAGCCTGTCACACCTCCCCTTTTCATACGCCCCCAGAGGGGTACGGGAGTTTTTCAACTTAAAGTGACATTATTCGAAATGGGAATATTTTCTTTTTTATTAGAGTCGCCACTTGGAATAGTTTATTTGGTGTCCCAAGTCACCGGTTTAAATCCCAAATTGAGGAATTTTGACTCTGTTTAAATTGTCTGCGAACCAGAAATCCGGGTAAGGAATTCTGTTAACCCGGGAGAAGGTGTTAGGCACTCCCGAATTCCGTGGTTCTAGCACGGTCGCTTAATGATTAAACTTGGCTTAAATTGTTTAATTAC
>ML425874.1:0-12580 GCA_005239525.1 Nicotiana knightiana | reverse complement strand
AAATTGATATTCAAAAGTATTGAGAAAAGTGATTAAGTAACAGCTTAGTATTTTATAGACTCAATTGATACGTTCAATTCTTTGTGGGATCGACTTTGGGCTTAATACCCCAGATTATATTTGCAGCGCCCGTTTAGTCTTTTTATAAGACATAGTTGAGCGTGATCAACACCGTAATCTCTTCATACACAAAACGACCACTGTAGCAGTGTCAAACGACCTGGAAATATTACGACGAACAACCAACCCACCACCCTACATCTATATGGTGTTTCTCCACACCCTTCCTCCTCCAAAACTCCACAAAACAGTAGTAAAACACGCAGCCCAACAGCAACACAAAATAGTTCGCTACAAGTGAATAACTCGAACTCACGGCTTCTGATCACCGCCCCGTGAGTTCATACAAGTATAGAATGAATTACCATGAATTTATAGAATAAAAAATGGATTAAAGAGAGAATTAAACTTACCTTACTTGTTGGATAACTCAGACCTTATCTTGGTTCTTTAAACTCTAGGTTTTACCCCCAATTAAAACTTGAAAGAGAGAGAAAATCAATTAGGGTTTGTGGATAATTTTTGGGAGCAAGTTTGCAGGGGTTTAGGTCTGGTATATTTGTTATATATAATGAGGGTTATATTGAAGGATATAAGTCTTTAAATAGTATCTTTGACCGACCCGAAATTGCCTCTTTTTGGGCTCTCATTTAACCAAGTAGGTGACACACCTACTTGTCACCTAACAGCATGTGGAGTCTCGCAACAATACATATCTCTCTCTACGCCGATGTCATATTGATAAACGGTTTAATGCCTTGGAAACTAGACTCATAGATATTTAATTTGGTGGGCATATCACCCCGTAATTCCAAGTAAATTGGTAGAAAAGCTTAGTAACATTTTACCTAAAGTTTAAATAAAATTATGAACATAAGTTGCCCAGAAGTCTCAAAGATGTTTTGTAGAGCCCCTTGTCCTCACGTCCACTCGGGCCTATCCTTTTTTCGAGTTCCCCAATCTTCTTTCTTCCCCTTACCTAAGACAGAAGGAGAAAGCAGCTCGTCAGGGAGTGGATTACAACTTTTGTCGACTTTTGTTTCATAACTCGTTTGACTTCAAGACTTATGATACAGATATTATATGATTCAAATACTTTAAAACACTACCTCTTGAGAATATTAAGCACCCCTAAGTTTACCCAAAAATACGGGTTACAACATCCTTGATTCGTTTAAGACCAACAGGATTAACGTCTTATCATCTCAAAGATAATCTCTTCTCAGATTTACATCGACTAACTTATGGAATGAACTAACGTACGTGAATATGGATTGTAACAGAAGCTTCTCCATGTAGTGTACTGGATCTACCTCCTCGAATCCCAAATACGTGTTCTGAGTGCTTTGATCAAATCTGACTTTCAAATAACACTCTGGGTGAACCACATCCACGGCTTGCTCTCGTTGAACTGATTAAGGACATTTGGATTGTATCTATCCAAATCCTTCAATAAGAACTATCGCTCAAGTATGAGCGATCTCTGGGGCCACCATTCTCTGAACTTTGTGAAGGCAGTCAGGCTCACAAATATTTCTTCCCATATCTCTTTCTTATTCGACCTCTTTAGGCCACCACTCTAGTGTCACCTCATGTACCATCATCAGGCATATCATCATCATCATCATCCACTGCAACTGGTGCAGGAGGATTATGTGTAGAGGAGGGCTCTGAACCCTGGCTGCTGGCATCTGAAACCTCAGAGGAACTTGTTGTGGTGAAGGGTTTGTTGTGGAGTTGGTATCTCCCAGGGAACTTTGATGGTTGGGACTGGGCCTCAGGTTGTTCCTCCACTAAATGGCCCTCGGAGGACTCCCTAGACGGGATGTAAGAGCTTGATTCTGAGGGCTCTGTGGCCCTACCTCTCCCCGTGGTTTGATTTTTTTCTATTGGTTTCTTTTCCACTCCCAGAGGTTGAGTACCCTTGCCTCAGCCTCGGGAGGATTCACCCCTCCCTTTAGATATATCACCTTTGCCTCTTGATCGAGCCATTGTCTACAATATGAAGCACATAAGTCAGTTAAAGTTCAAAAGCATTGTTAATAGTTGCAGAAAAATAGTGCACAGATAAGAAAGTGTGGCCCGCACAATATTGAGTGCGGCAGCAGATTTCCTTGTGCGGACTGCACAATTTTAAAGTGTTGACCGCACAATTTTGAGTGCAGCCGCTCAAGACCAGGCTCAGACTACTGGTTCTCTGAAGTTTCAAAGTGCGGTCGCACACATTTTTCTGCGACCGCACATCCTTTTCTTCGAACCGCAAAATTTTGAGTGCGGTCTGCACATTGCATGCGTAGCATGCTGCCCTAACTGAAAATTTGCCGACCGTACAATTTCATGTGCGGCCACATAATTAGAATCAAACGACACTAACTTAGGTTTTCAATTTTTGCACAATTTAGATATGGTATTGGAAAATTAAACATGATAAATGATTTACCCAGCCCCCAATGAGTACATATAACATTACCCACACAATTTTAAGCACATATGATGAACATTTGACATTTTACACGTAAAAATAACTATACTACTTAAAAACAAAACTAAGAAAATTTGAAAAATCTAATTATAAATTGAACATACCAGTGATGAAGGATGCAGGGGAGAATCTAGACTGATGAAATAAATGTGGAGTGTGAAACAGTATTTTGTGCATTGTACTTGCTTTGGTCTCAAGAGTTCAGAGTGCGTAAAGTTCTAAACAATGCAATGAGGTCCTATTTTTAGGTTGGCCAAATTAGGTCAAAAAATGAAGATGAGTGCGGTCCGCACTCTTTACTTGAACCTATCTGAGAATCTGCGGTCAACACAAAATTGAGTGCGGCCGCAGATATTTTTGCGGTCCGCACAATTTTGTGTGCGACCGCAGAATGTCCTTTTCTCTGCAAATTCAAACTTCATAGAGTTGAATTTTTTTGGTTTCCAGTTGTTCGGCCGCAGACTCCTCTCTCCTATTGCATTCAATATTGTGCGGTCCGCGCAATAAATGTGCGATCTGCACTTTTTCAACACTTAGCCAATCTTCGAGCACAGAACCTGTAAACCACACTTATTCCTGCAATTCACTTCAAAACCAGTTAGCTCAAAACAAAACCTATATAAAAAAGAAGAAAAATAAAAATAAAAAGAAACATGGGTTGCCTCCCAAGAAGCGCCTGATTTAACGTCGGCACGACGCAGATTACCATTAATCACTTGAAATGAATTAACGCCACGACGTGGCCATCATCAGCTTTTCCAAGATAATGCTTGACTCGGTGACCATTTACTCTAAACACTTCATCATTTTTATTATTCAAGTCTAATTCACAAAAGGGTGTCACATTCACAACATCAAACGGACCATTCCACTTAGACTTCAGTTTTCCCGGAAACATCCGTAACCGAGAATTGAACAATAACACAAGATCACCTTCTTTGAACTCCTTGTTCTGGATGTACTTGTCATGGAGGTACTTCATTTTTTCCTTATATAAGGAAGAACTTGTATAAGCATGATACCGGAATTCATCAAGCTCATTCAATTGTGCCACCCTTAAGTTGGCAGCGATATCTCATTCAAGATTAAGCTTCTTCAATGCCCACATTGCTTTGTGCTCAAGTTCCACCGGAAGGTGACAAGCTTTACCGAACACTAACTGGTATGGAGACATACCGATCGGTGTTTTGTAAGTCTTCCTATAATCCCAAAGAGCATCATCAAGTTTCTTTGACCAATCCGTCCAGTTGTCATTCATTATCTTTGACAAAAAACTCTTGATCTCCTAGTTGGAGACTTCCACTTGCCCGCTTGCTTGAGGGTGATAGAGGGTCGAGACTTTGTGAGTGACACCGTACTTGATGAGTAAGGTATCAAAAGCTTTGTTGAAAAAGGCCCTTGGAGTACCGAATCTTGTGAAGATGTTCTTTTTCAAAAATGCCACCACACTTCGAGCTTCATTGTTGGGTAAAGCCACAGCTTCAACCCACTTTGAAACATAGTCTACAGCTACCAAAATGTAAGTGTTCCCACAAGAGCTCACGAACAGTCCCATGAAATCAATGCCACACACATCAAAAATGTCAATTTCCAAGGTGACGGTGAGAGGCATCTCATTTTTCTTATAAATCCCATAGGCCCTTTGACATTCATCACAACGCTTGACTAGATCACTAGCGTCCTTGTAGAGAGTAGGCCAATAGAATCCATAACTCAACATTTTTGTTGATGTTCTAGCTCCACCATGGTGACCACCATATGGTGAAGAGTGGCAAGCATCAAGAATTTCTACTAGTTCTTCTTCCGGTACACATTGTCGAATCACACCATCGGTACAAATCCGGAAGAGATACAGCTCATCCCAATAATAGTCAAGGCAATCTCGTTTGAGCTTCTTCATTTGCTTTGAATAGAACTCAGTCTGTACAATACCACTCACAAGATAATTTTCCAAGTCGGCGAACCATGACATCCCGGTCATTAAAATGGCTAGAAGTTGCTCGTCGGGGAAGGAATCATTTATCTCAAGGCCGTCATGTATGTCACGCCCCAACCTAGGGAGGAGTGGCTGGCACCCAGTTCCGTACTAGCCCGAGATAACCATTCTATAACTTATTTGTTTTTCTTTTATAAGTATCATGGTTCAACATGGCCACAACTCATAATGTATAACTATAAGTCCACAAAATTTGTATCAATGAACCATCGTTCTTAAAACATGAGTACATATGGGCCGTCAAGGCCTATGACATACTGTACAAAATGAACCTCTGTCTACAAATCCTCTAAGTTTATTTAACATTAAATGGGACAGGGTACCAGCCTACCCATAAGTTTGTAGCAAAACTCTAACACGATGACTGATAGACTCTGCACTCCGAATGAGGTGGAGTCTTACCGATGCTTCGCTGAATTCCAATCTCATATACTATGAGTGCTCGTCAAATTGATTATCTATACCTGCAGGCATGAATGCAGCGTCCCCAACAAAAGAACGTCAGTATGAATAATGTACTGAGTATGTAAGGCAGAACTGAAACATAACAATAAGTCAACATTAATCAAAGACATATAAGAATCAACCCGAATCTCTGAAGTGCCATCGTATATGCATACTTATTATACTTACATATATAATGCTTCTCTTTGAGACTATTTCTATTATCCATATCGTATACTGATCAGTGGTAATTGCCCGACCAGCCGTAGCACGATGTTAATACATGACTGCCCTACCGGCCGTAGCTCGTGGTAAATATGTAACTACCCAACCAGCCGTAGCTCGATGGTACATGTGTGACTGCCCGACCGTCCATAGCTCGGTGGTAAATGTATAACTTCCCAACCGGTCGTAGCTCGGTAGTAAATACATGACTTCCCGACCGTCCATAGCACGGTGGTAAACGAATAACTGCCCAACCGGTTGTAGCTCGTTGGTAAATGCATACCTGCCCGACCGGCCATAGCACGGTGGTAATGCATGAATATGCATGTATCACTATATTATAAATATTAACATCTTTATCATACACCTCAATAGGGAACTAGATACATACTTAGACATGCTTGAATATCACTTTACGGGAATGAATAACATAGACATCATTAACTGCTAAGAGTAGAACAACTTATGGAATATCATTACGTTTACGTATTGTTACTTGGATCATGCCAAAAGAAAGAAGGATTAGCCTTAACATACCTAGGTCGATTCTCTTGACAATCCCTCTAACACACGTCTTTTGCAAAAAAACGTAACGGCGGATCGAAGTAGGGAAAAATTCGTATGATATTCTTGAGAAAGATTGCACCGTACTCCCTTAGAATCACAAATCTCACGCTTTATCGCATTGTGAAGTTCAAACAAAATATTTTGAGGCTCCATCGTTAGCAAGCTTAGCATAACGTTGTTGGTCTAATTCTAAGCATGCCATAACTTCTCTTATTTTCTAAGTTACATTCCCAAATAAAGAGAACAAACAAAGGTAATTATCCAAAAAAAACTTTACGTGTAATCAAGGCATTCATGTGTCATGACTCATCATGGACATTGGTGCCACCTTGGCCTAGCTTAGTGTCATGTGGCAGCCACATAAAAGAAATCTTTATCCACTTAATCCAATTTAATACCATAATTATTCCCATCATTAAGCAATTATCCACATAATTAGAAATTATCTCAAATTACTTATAATACTACTCACTTTTAACACACTTTATACATCTTGCTATTATGGTCATGTGGTACCTTGTGTGACACTAGTCCATAAATACCGGGTATTATAGCTCAGACTATATTTTACCTCAAAATGACAACCTTCAACGAAACTCATTTTCTTCGATTCGCTTACCCTCTCACCTTTCACGAATTTACTTATTTCTTGCTTGAAATACCATAATACTTATAATCTCCAAATAATCTTGTCCTTGAACTGATGTCAACTATCTTACGACAAATTCATCGTACAATACTACAGGGTGTAACATCATCGTAATATAATGTTGTGGAGCGTAACATCATCGTAATATAATACTGCGGAGCGTAACACCATCATAATATTGCGAGGCGTAATATCATTCCTCCCTTTGGAAAATTCGTCCTCGAATATTGACTGCGGCACTTATCATTTTCATAACCTTTGTCTTCCGAATACTTTAGTACCCTCCTTGCCATCTAGGCAACTGTTCTGTGAATAATGGCCTCTTTCTCACACCACGACTTGTGGTCGGAATCCTTCCAATATCGTTGATGAGTGGTGATTTTACCACTCATTCTAGTCTCTTTTCTTTAGATTTTACGTTCTTTAATTATAATATGAGGTCGTTTATGGTGTGTATTGTTAGATTTTCAGGTAAATGATGCCACTTAGTGATTTGAATCCCATTGAAGCGCAATTGAGAAAAAAAAGAGTGAAAACAATGCGAACTCTTAAGTGATTCCGCATCTTCGGAATACGGGTCGCTTTTGCGACCTCGCATCTGCGAGGAAATGGCCGCATTTGCGGAAAAAGACCTGGAAGGCTAGAATCGCATTTGCGATCTAATCAACGCATATCCAGAAGCGCACCTGCACTTGAAGTCCGCATCTGTAGTCGCGCATTTGCGCTTGTACGTCCGTTTCTACAGAACCACTGCTTCTCATCATGGACCGCATCTGCGTGAGGATATCCGCATCTGCGGAGCTGAACCTGCGAGAATCCTTCCGCATGTGCGGTTAACGAGCTTCAGACCTGGGAAGATTTTGAAATTCACATCTACTCAATTCCAAACCCACAAATACACGACCTAGCAGATCGTTTGCGCATCTTTGGCTTATTTTCAGTCCTTAGACTAGAGAGAACAAGTTTTGGAAGCTAGTGTTCTTGCACATACACTTGGGTCTTGAAGATTTGAAGCTTGTGGTTGAAAATTTCTTACTCATTTATGCTCATTTCTTTATTTCCTTGCTTTGTATTGAATATTTAAGTGTGTATTATTTTTTCCACCACTTGAATCTTGTTTATGAATATATTCATAATTAAAGTGTAGATTAAATATCTTGTTGTGCTTATGTATTGAGCGATTTTTAGTAATATTGAAGTGAGTTGTTGTTTCTTTAATTATTCTTGTTCGTTAATGTTTCCAAAGGGATTAGCTAACCCTAGGACTCGCCCATTAACTTCTAATTAATTTTGTAAAAGATTATTTGGGGTTGGGAAAGATTAATTAACAAGAACTTGAATCTTTAATCCTCATTTTATCAATTCTACCTACAAATAGGATTGAACCACTTGTAGTCATATCCATATGTGCCTATCTCTTAATTGTTTTAGGTATAATTCAATTAGGAAGTCTTGTTAGTCTTTGGAAGAAGCTAATATAGAATTGTTTCCCGAGGCTAATCAACATAAACTCGCTCATATTTATAAAATCGTGAAATACATTGGACCGTTACTTGAGTGTAAATCCCGATGCATCCATGCTTGTAGCCATTGATCATTTTACTTGTTTTCTAGGTTAGTATACATTTTTGCATTTAGGTATAAACATTTTCGAAATCAAAATTCTAAGTATTTGGCATTGCATAATAAGTCATAGTTCTCTTACATTCCTAATCGCCTACAGATTGTTCTCTGTGGGATTCGACCCCGACTTATAGTTGGGTAAATCATATTGCATGCGACCGTGTCCAATTACTTTTTAGTAGTGGATTTGGACATCACAAAATTGGCGCGGTTGTCGGGGAACAATTTGGCGAATTTAGGTTGTTTGAGAAATAAGCGTAAATGCTTTGGTCCAAACTTGTGAATATTTGTGTAATTATTTCCTTATCTTGTTTATATTCTTATTTGTTTTCTTGTTTGTTTTCTTAGTTTTAGAAAAATGGCATCATGTAAGAAAATTGGTCAGATAGTAGTTGTTCATACTTTGATTACCCTTGCCCGTATTGGGGAGGACCACACTCGTGGAAAAATTGTTTAAATTCTCCCAGGGGAGAATTTTGTGCACAATCTCAAACCCATGAGTGGAGTATTTGTGATAAGTATGGTCGTCAAAATGGTCATTAGGATGATTGTACTTATTTGTCCTTCCCTTCCCCAAGCCCCCGCTATGATAATTTTAATTTTTGTGATGACAAGTATGGGGGCATGGAAGTGGAGGAAGTTGAGAGTGATCAAAATGGAGAGTTCAAGTTCATGTTAGAATGCCTACTTGAAGGAGGAAACAAAGAGAAAAATGCCTCGGAGGCGCTTTTGGAAATTAACCTCCAAAATGATTTGCGCTTAAAAGGTTGAACTTACAAATGGGAGAGATGCTTGAAGCTTTATAGGTCCAAAAATCCTCAGAAGTGAATGATAGCCAAGTACCTTCCTTTGATGTGGAAGCCGAAAATCCTTCCTTGGAACATGATCAAAACCAAGTAGAACACTCAAATGCTCAAAATGAAAAAATAATGTTCATGATGGAGACCATTCTTGAAAATGAGGAGAAGCAAAGCTTGACGATCAAGGACTTGAAACAAGGCTTGACTCAAAATGATAATGATATGCGCACCTTGGAAAAGTAAATGAAATCATTTATTGAAGCTCATTATTCCTATCAATTTGAAAGTGTGGAAGAAGGTCAAGAAGAGTCCAACTCTGAGGAAGAAAGTGAGCTTTACTTTGAGGAATCAATAATTGAACATCTGTCAACCGACTCCATGAGTGTAGTGATGCCGAGAAAAATATGAAATTAGAGTCAACCGGAGTAAATGAAAATAAGGTTGAGATTGACTCTAGTCCGGGGGAAAAAGAGGATGTCAAAATTCGGGAAGAACTGCAATGTGGAGGTTTGAAGTCATATTCCAAGCATTTTTCAACATTGGAATTATGTGGTGATATAGAAATTAAACCACATGAGTCAATAAGGGATTGCGAGGAGGAAAGACAAAGGTCATAAATCTTACAATTTGAGGGAACAAGGCAAAACGACATTCTTCACATGAAAGCCAAGGAATGCAAAATGAAGAAATTGACGCTTGGCTTGATCATCAACTTACCACCCCCCAACTCTCGTGGTCACAAACTTGATTCCAAGTTAGGTGCCCAATTCATATCGTCCAAGTGGCGAGAAAAGTGGTAAAGTTGACCCGCGTCGTGCCACGACGTTAAATGGGGCGCTTGGTGGGAGGCAACCCATCGTTTTCAAAAATTTTAGTCATTTTTGAAATTTTCTTTTTTAGAATAGTTTATTATGTTATTTTTTACTAATCTTCTAAGTTTCAGATTTTTTGGAGTTGAATTAAGGGTTTTAAGGTGTTGGAGTGCACAAAAATAGTGGCTGAAAAATATGTGCATCAACCATGTGGTGTAACCGCATCTGCGGAACTTTCACCGTAGATGCGGAAACACAGAAGCGCCCAGTTAATCGCAGATGCGGATATTACCGCAGAAGTAGTTTGGCATCCACAGAAGCGCCTAAAATTCTGCAGAAGTGGTCAAACGGGTAAATTACAAAACCCTTCTTCAGTCAGGTAAGACTCTAATTTCCCCAAAATCTCAAAATTCCCTCTCCTCTCTCACGCTACTAATCTCCATCACTGCTCACACTTGAGTTCTCAAGCACAAGACCACACATGTACCATGTCTCTCATCTACTCCTCTTTTCTACTTCTCTTTTCTTTTTCTTCTTCTTCATCTCATCTGTTCGACAGTCACATTTTTAAATTTTTTTATTTTTTTATTTTTATAATCACTGTTAGTTTTAGAAGTGATGGAAAATGGTTGAGAGTGTCTCTATGTGTGCTTCTAATGATGAAACTAATTTGTGGGAAGTCTGAGTACCCAAATTTTTGTGTCGAAGCATAACTTCTCAATGCTTTCAACTTGTTCGACGAATTGTCCAAAAGAAAATTGTTTGCTAAGTACCACAAAATCAGGTTTAATAGAATCGTCGGTTCATGTAGTGCACTAACTTAGAAGTCTTGAGTATAAGTTATGTGATAAAAATCTTGTTTGAAGAAGTGAAAGAGTCAAAAATTCTGGGCTTTGGAACCCTTTGATGAACACCCGCAGAGGCAGAAAAAGTGTTGCAGATGCGGCCTCGCACCTGCGTTGACTGTTCCGCAGGTGCGAACTCTGGTGAGATGGGAAAAACCGCAGAAGCGGGACCGCACCTGTGACTTTTCTTTCGCAGGTGCGGAAACTAGGCAGAACTCCCAATTCTAGTAGCTTCGCATCTGGACCTTCCGGAGCCCGTTCGACTCGATTCTTTGGCCTAATTGCTTTGTTTTAAATTTCCTAACATGATTCTACTGCCCAGCTAATGTTGTTTTGATTTTTTAAAGGTACTTTGAGCTAAAATGGACCTGAACATGAACGAACATGCCTCGCTTGATCATGAAATTGAGGAGGAATCTGTGGATGAACAATTTGACCAATCACTCTTCATGTCGGCTGATTGTAACCGCCGGTACTATGACAACCTTCTCACCAAAAAGATAGTGCTTGAAAAAGGGATCGCCAGGGAGAAATTGGTCGAGCTACTCCCCGAATTCTATGGCTGTCTTCAAGCCTCCGGCTGGTCGTGCTTCATGCCTTCTCCGTGCAAAGCCAATGAGGAGAGGGTTCGTGAGTTTTATGTGAATCTTAACCGTACAAACTTCACCGACCGATAACTCACCATAAGGGGAAAAATAGTGAGGTTTGGGACTGAACAAATCAATGACGTGCTAGGGATCCGTGATTATCCACTTGAGCCAGTGCTGGAAAAAGATATTTGCAACAACGGAGAATGGCTAGTGTCTAAACTCTTTCCCGCAAGCATGAGAGCTAAATGGGCCAAAAAAAGAAGGGGTTTAAAGTCGATCGACTTCACAGCTGAAGCTAAAATATGGCTCTACATCATCTGCAACAGGGTATCACTCTGTGGGAATGTTTCAGATGTCTCGTACATCAGAACCTTAATAATTGCAAGTCGACCATTATATCCTGCAGGACCTGAGAGAGTAATTGCACGATGACAGCCCAGGGTTGATGTTTCCTTCACTTATCACGGAGTTGTGTAGGCGGGCCGAGGTAGATTTGCACAACACCGATCATTGGTTTCCGGCTGACAAACCCATTCATCCGTCGAGAGTAACGGGAGAGGGTAGTGCAGTCAAGAGCAAGAAGAGGAAAGTCACCACTACTGGCACGTGTATATTTCCTTATGTGCGATTCAGCTCCGTATATATTTCCTTATGTGAGTTTTATGATGGGATCGGGTGGCACGCCGCCACGGGTATGTTATTCGGATCGGGTTGCACGCCGCAACAGTGTGATGATGAGAAAGGTTAAGATGTATTTATTTTCTTGTATTTTATTTCCTATTTTCTGGTANGCGATTCAGCTCCGTGTATATTTCCTTATGTGAGTTTTATGATGGGATCGGGTGGCACGCCGCCACGGGTATGTTATTCGGATCGGGTTGCACGCCGCAACAGTGTGATGATGAGAAAGGTTAAGATGTATTTATTTTCTTGTATTTTATTTCCTATTTTCTGGTAAGAATTCATATTAGTTGCGTGAGCTGAATAGTTCCGTCTTGAGTCGTTTCCTATTATCATGTTCGAGTTATGGCCAATTGGCGCGATGTGGTATCATGTGAGGTTTTTGGTCATGTTGGGGTGGTTTGTTGTCTGAGCAGTTCATACTGGGTGAGACGAGATTTTCAGATCAAGGATCAGTGCGATGAGGTTATGTGAAGTGTATATTAAAGAACAAATACCATTATTCAGGTCCATACTAAAGTGATGATTCTAGTCAAGATGAGGTATTCAAGGATTTGTTAACTCTGCAGTTGAGTATGAATTTCTGCACATTTCCTCCGTTGTGGTGGTATCGTCATCATTATAGCAGGGTGTATGTATATTTGTTATGAGGTGCAATGGGAGCATCAGATTCGTGGAATTTTGGCTATTAAGGTTCAGGGAGCTTCATTGTGGTCAGATGATGGGTTATGTGGCGCATGGTCCCAATTCAGCAAGGGTATGCAGTTATGATCTGGTATATCGTGTGGTAGTTGATACGGTGTTTA
>ML425872.1:3704-39257 GCA_005239525.1 Nicotiana knightiana | reverse complement strand
TCCCCAAAAATTTCCCTTCTCCTTTCTTTCCCTCCCTCCCCTTCTCTGTCACTCCCACTGCCGGACCTCCCCTTGTCGCCGCCACTGCTCATCGGACCACCCACTGCCACCCCCCACCACCCTATCTCTCATTATCCACCTTAAAAAACCGGAGGAAGTTAAAGTTCATCTTTATAGGAAGGGGTTTATAGCGAATTACTTTGTGTGGACTTATCATGGAGAGGTCGATGGTAGCAATGGGATATTTCATAACATGGTTGCGGGTGAAAGTAGTAGGTCGGTGGAGAATACAAATTATGATTCTAGAATGCACGATATGGTTGCGGATGCTTTTGGGATGCAATTTGGGAGTGAGCCCATTGAAAACGTTGAACAAACCCCTAATGATGAGGCAAAACGTTTTTTTAAACAGTTAGAGTAAGCTAGTCGTCCATTAAAGGAAGGAAGTTTGCACTCTGAGTTGTTTTTTGCAGTTAGATTACTAAGTATGAAATTCGATTGAAATATTTCTCAGGCAGCCATGGACTCTTTCATTGACCTTATGACTGAACTAGTTGACCCTGATATCAGCTTACCTGATGATTTCTATAAGGCAAAGAGATTGGTTTCTAAGTTAGGACTTTCGTCAATGAAAATTGATTGTTGTGAAGGTGGTTTCATGTTATATTATAAAGATAATGCAGATTTAGACAATTGTAAATTTTGCCACAAGCCTCGTTTCAAGAGGCTTTCCAGCGGAAAAAATGGTCGCTATCAAGGTGATGCATTATTTAACTCTTATACCTAGGTTAAAGAGGTTATATGCATCGGAAAGTTCTGCTTCTCATATGAGATGGCACTTTGAAAATAGAAGACCACCAGGTGTTATGTGTCATCCTTCAGATGGAGAAGCTTGGAAGCACTTTGATAGGACATATCCAGATTTTGCTAGTGAACCAAGGAACATTCGGTTGGGTCTGTGTGCGGATGGCTTCACGCCTTTTTCTGTATCTGCGACACCATATTCATGCTGGCCTGTCTTTCTTACACCTTATAATCTACCACCCGAGTTGTGCATGACTAGTCCATATATATTCTTAAATTGTATTATCCCCGGTCCACGTAATCCGAAAAGTTTGATTGATGTATATTTGCAACCTTTGATTGATGAGTTGAAAGAATTGTGGTATGATGGTGTTGAAACATATGACATATCAACCAAGCAGAATTTCAATTTGCGTGCTAATTTAATGTGGACAATTAACGATTTTTCTGCTTATGGAATGTTGTCTGGGTGGATGACTGCTGGTAGGCTAGCTTGCCCATACTGCATGGAACATACTAAAGCATTCACTTTGAAACATGGCCGAAAGCAATCATGGTTTGACTGTCATCATCGATTCTTGCCTCATGATCATGAGTTTAGAAGGATGAGAAATGCATGAAAAAAAAATACAGTGGAGCTTGATCTCCACCTCCGATACTATCAGGTGAGGAAATTTGGGAGAGGGTCCAGCACTTCAGTAAAGTTACTGATGTTCCACCTTATAAATTCCCCGGATACGGCCATCGTCATAATCGGACGAAACAGAGTATATTTTGGGAGTTGCCTTATTGGAAGGATAATCTTCTCCGTCATAACCTTGATGTCATGCATATTGAGAAGAATTATTTTGACAATTTGTTCAACACAGTGATGGATGTCAAAGGTAAGACAAAAGATAACCCGAAGGCTAGAATGGACTTACAAGAATATTGCAGGCGCCCTGAATTACACTTGCAAAAAAAAAACAATGGTAAGTTATTCAAGCCCGAAGCAAGTTACACATTCACTTTGGATGAAATAAAGAAAATTTGTGATTGGGTAACAAAATTGGATATGCCTGAGGGTTATGCGTCGTATCTTGGAAAAAAAGTTGATATGGAGGTAGGGAAGTTGAGCCATTTGAAAAGTCATGACTGTCATGTTTTCATGGAGACTTTAGTGCCTATTGTATTTTGTGGTTTGCTTGAAAGAATCTGGAAACTCATCACATAGATTAGTTTATTTTTCAAGGACTTGTGTTCTTCCACATTAAGGGAAGAAAACCTAATCCGGATGGATCAGAACATTCGAGTAACATCTACGAAGATGGAAAAGAGATTTCCATGTGGTTTTTTTTATGTGATGGAACACCTTCCCATCCACCTTGTACACGAGGCAAGACTTGGAGGGCCTGTTCAATTCAGATGGATGTATCCCTTTGAGAGGTAATATTATAAGTTTCATGTAATTTCTGTATTATTAGAATGTTCTTGGCTAACCTGAAATTATGTAGGACAATTGGCAAATGCAAACAATTTGTTAAGCAGAGGAATAATATAGAAGGATCTATATGTGAAGCTTATCTTGCACAGGAAACTTCTCATTTTTGCTCTTATTATTTTGAGAGTAAGGTGAGATGTGCTAGGAATAGGCCCAATAGGAACACGGTCCAATGTGTGAATGATCCATTATATCCGCCTATGTCCATATTCAATCAACCAGGCCGATGTTCTAAGGATGTTAGAAAGAGAAGTTTGAGTGATATGGAGTACAAGTCAGCTACACTTCATGTGTTACTAAATTGCCCCGAAGTTACACCGTTTCTCAAGTAAGTATTGATTTAGTAGTTATCAAGTAATTAAATTTAATTTGATTACATCTCAATGTAACTACTAAAAATATTTGATGTGTCACAGTCACTTCGTGGGTCAATTTGGCCAAGATGCTCTATATACAGGATTTGATACGTGGTTCAAACAAGTTGTAAGTTTATCCATATAATATTCTAACACTATGTAGGTAAACAGTGTTTGGAAGTTACGCTAACTTATGAATTTTTGTTTAACAATATGTAGGTAAATGAACCAAATAATGGTGTAAATCAATTTTTGAAAGATATATCTTGGGGACCTGGGCTTCAGGTCAGAACAATGTCTAAGTACGTTGTGAATGGTTACAAGTTTCATACAGAGCATTTCTCTAAAAATAAAAATAGCAACAACAGCGGGGTGTGGGTTCAAGGAGGTGATGACAACCAAGTTGGAGATATCGATTATTGTGGTGTGCTCAAATAAATAATTGAACTAGAATATACTGGTTATCCATATAAGAAATTGATACTCTTTAGATGCTAGTGGTTTGACCCACATCCAACAAGAGGTACAAGAGTACACAACCAATACAACATAATTGAGGTTAATCATACGAGGGAGTATGGTCACTATGATAATTTCATTATTGCACATAATGTTAGGCAAGTGTATTATGCTCCTTATCCATTGCGGCGGAATAAGTCAGATTGGTGGGTTGTAATTAAAACTAAACCTGTAGGTAGGGTGGAAGTCGAGAATATGTTAGATGTTGCTTATCAAAACGATATCTCCAGTGTTCACCAAATAGTGGACGAACTTTTAGAAAATGATTTGGAACATCCTGCACACATATTGGAAGAAGTTGACATAGATGAAGTAACAATAATAGAAAATGTTGAAGAAGAATCAACTGATGAAGCACAAACTAGTTCGGAAGAAGAATCCACGGACGAGGAACAATATGTCGATGAGCTTTAAAAAGTTGGTTTATTTACTACTTATCATTTTATAGCTATTTTATTATATGTTTCAATCTAAATATGTAATTTTTATGCAGATGACAGGCAAGGGTCGAGGTAACAATGACCCTACAGGTTCTAAGGGTAAAGGAAAGGCTAAGAAGGGAAAGAGGAGAGTAGAAGATACTCCTCCCTCTTATCCTCCCTCTTTTCCACCCTCTTCACAGGCGCCGCCTATGTCTTATCCTCCACCCGATGGATATTATGAGGCGCCACAGCATCACCAACCCAGCTACATCTTTGTGCAGACACCGGGTCTTTCAGCACAGGGCCCTAGGACTGTACGTCCAGCATACAATCCAGCAGCCTCGCGAGCACATTGCTCACATCCATTCGGGTCACAGCCACGGGGGTCACAACCACGTGGGTCACAGCCATTAGTGCCACAACTACGGGGGTCAGAGGCATCAGTATCACAGCAGCTTCCGGTTGATCCCGCGATATCGCAGTCACAGGGATCACAGCCATCTTCCTCATCGACTTCATATCTTACAGGCCTTCGCCTGCGAGATACTAGATCTGACCCCCCTACACCTTCCACACATGCATCTAATGTACCTGCTTCCGATGATGATGCTGATGATGACGAGGAGGTGCATAAGGATAAGTATGGCAGGATCATCATAGTCCCTGAGGGTGATGGGTAAGAGCAACTTGATTTTTTTACGTTTATTGTTTTGTACAGTTTGTACTAATATATTAATGTGTTTTTTTTGTTAAATTGTAGGTTCATCCCGAGTAACACTACTACGAGGATAATCACCAATGCCACCAGAAAGCTTTATGATGCCCCTTATACGAGTTGGAGCGAATTCCCATTCTTGCTGAAGGAGCAAATTTTTAATGAATTTAAGGTATAAATTTTCTTTTAAGATTTATAATTATTTATTTATGATATTTTCATACAATATTTAACTTTTGAAATGCAGAGCAAGTGTGTATGGGAACACCGCTATAGCGCGGAGGTGGCGCGTAATTTTAATCTTAAGGCTCAGAAGCGGTTGTCGCATAGTTTCTCCAACGCTAGACTGTACAACCAGAAGCCTAACTGGTTGCTTAACGATTTTTGGAGGAATTTGCAAAGGCAGTGGCTTACCGCAGAGTTCTTAAAGAAGAGTGAAAAATGAAAGAAAGCTCGCGCATCCGAGAAGGGAGGCTCCTTGCACACTGGAGGTGCGATCAACCAAGGGACTATAAAAAGAAGATTGGTACGTAATTTATTCATTTATTTTAATTTTTAAAGTATATCTATTCTGTTTATTAACTATAATTTATGAATTTTCAGGAAAAGAAGCTGGGTCGTCCAATGAAGCAAGATGAGTTATTCAAGGAGACTCATATTGTCAAGAAAAAGAAAGAGACTGATCCAGAAAGGTGGGTCGACGACCGATCATCGACTGTACATGTAAGTTTTCTCTTTTCATTAAGTATTCTGATATACTCTAATATAATATTTCAAATACTAATTAAATAAAAAATTTCTTATAGGAACGCTTCAGAGTTGACATGGAGGAATTCATACGCAGTCAGCTACCTAATGAGTCGGGCGAGCCAATCCATATTTCGGAGGAGGATGCAGAAAGACTATGGATGCAGGCGGCTGGCGGTGCAAAATATGGGAAAGTATACGGGCTTCCTAATAAGAAGTTAAACCGCTATCACTGTGGAATGCAAGGAATAGGAACTTCCTCGCAAGACGAGCAACTTGATAGGGAGAGCCTCTCCACTATGCGGGAGACTGTGACAAAGCTCACAAGCGATCTAGAAGCATCCAAGGGACGAGAAAGTCTTAGAGATGCTCAGTACGTTAGCATGCAAGCTCAATACCAAAGCATGTAAGCTCAGTACCAACATATGCAAGCTCAGCTTAAATCTCTCCTAGCTTCTGGAGCTTTTTCGATTCCCCGGTCTCGCGAGCCATTGCCAGAGGCTCAACTTGAACGTGAGCGTTTCTTCTGTCTTCCCCGTGTGAGTTCCTCCCGTCCTCCCCGTGATCGTTCTTCTCGTCCACCACGAAATGACCCTTCTCATTACCGTCTTGATAATGAAGATTCATCATACGGTGATGATAATGATATAGAATGAAACATTCATTGAGTACTTTTATTTACTTTGAACTAGACAATAGAACTTTGGTCCGTTTTGGAATGGGCTTGTAATAAGTGTTCATTTAGTTTTGTTAGTTAAATGTGTTAGTTTTATTGAACTTTATACGTTGTTGGTTTTAATGTTGTTGTTGTTGTGTTGTTAGTTCGTATTGTTGTTGTGTTAGTATTGTTGTTGTTGTTGTTGTTGTTGTTGTAATAGGATTTGATATGCTGGCAGGTGGTGTGGCTGATAAAATAGGCAGTTTCTGCCAAAATAAAACCAAGAAAAGCGATCAAAGTTGGTGGTATTAAACCCAAATTTCCATAATAGCGTTGGTCGCTATTAAACCCAGATTTCCAGAATAGCAACCAACTTTGGTCGCTATGTTATTGAAAAAATATTTTTCTGGAAATTAGCGACCAATTGTGGTCGCTTTGGTTTAAAACAAATTAAATAAATTAGTAAAATATTATTTTTTCTGGAAATTAACAATCAATTGTGGTCGCTTCTGTTTAAAACAAATTAATAAAAAAGCGACCAACTGTGGTCGCTATTTTCCAGATTTTAAAATATTATATTTTATTTCCAGACCAAAGTTGGTCGCTATATTTTGTATAATAATAAATAAATAAATACGTAATTTAAAATAGAGACCAAATTTGGTCGCTAAATTTATATTAGTAAAATAATATAGCGACCAAAGTTGGTCTCTTTTTTTGATACCCGAAATATTTGGTCAATTTAACATAGAGACCAAAGTTGGTCGCTAATTAGCGACCAACTCCGGTCTCTATGGTAAAGGGACCAACAAAATAGCGACAAAGCCTGTTTGGATGCATTTTGATCCTTTTTCACTGTTTAGGGACCAACTTTGGTCGCTTTTTGTGGTCGTTTTTCCCGAATTTTTAGTAATGAAAATTCATAAAATCCATGTATTTATAATGACAATATTCATAAAATTATTTTTATTCATTTAAATCATTTCCCAAGAAGAAATGCGGGAGAGGATCTGTTAAATTTCAACTTTTTCAAGTATCCAATTTCACCAATATAACATAGACACTTAATTCACATTAGTAAGATATGATTTATCTTAGGTTGAATATATTTAAAATGAACAATTCATAAAATGTATTCTATATTTACTTAGATCCCAAACGTGGATCTGCTTCAATGTTTGGTCTTTTCTTATGTAAAAGCTCCTAGTCATTTCCTACTCACTCCTTAGTTTTGACTTCTCGTAGGTTACCATATCAGACTTACTATGAATATTTATCTGTGAACTACACTTGATAGTGTAAAAGATCTGTACGCTGACCGTGCACAGAATTAAAACTCTTTTGCATATATATAGACCTTCACAACAGTCTTTTGCACATATTTTTCATCAATTAAGTATTTAGACAGATTGGGAAAATGGCTTAAAAAACAGAACCATTTCTAAGTGATTGAAAATTGAAGAGAAAAGCAGGATCATCTCTTGATGAGACAATAGAAAGTTGCATAGTGTGAATTTGGATGGGCTCAATTTTTGCAAGCCATACTTGTCTCTCTTGCTTGTTTTTTTGATGCTCAACAAACATTTATTAGTGTTTTTACTGATGCACAACCTTCTTGGCATTGCATTTCCTGCAATTCTTCTTCTTCTTCCATTGACAACAATTTTTGTAATCTTCCAAAGGATGCATGGGCATGGGATTTACCAGCCCATATTTCAGTTGTTTCAGAGTGGTCTTTACAATGTGATGGCTCAGTCATCGCCGGCCTTCCTGCTTCCTCCTTCTTCATGGGATGTCTTATAGGTACGAGACGAATTCATGATTTAAATTTGATGATTCGTGGTTCTGAGTTCTTTCAATATATGCGTCAAAATTTTACTCCATCTATATCACTTATTCGACCATTTTACTTTTTCAGTTAGTCGCAAAAAGAATGAGCTATTTGTTTGTTCAGAAACTATCTGAAATTAGCATCCCAATTTTACCCTTAAGGAGGTGACTTGTTACCTAATTGATATAAATGTTCATTTTCTATTGGGAGAGAAAAAATAAAATGACATGCAAAACTCTCATCGCCACACAGTTAATTAAGCACAATTTTGGTACTTTGCACAAATATATACTCCATATAACTTATGCATGAACAAGTAATTCTTATATTTCGTACCCGAACATATATTTTCACATAAATTGAGACATAAGGATTAAAGTGTATATTATTTTCATAAAATGAGTTTAATTGAATTCACTCCTAACAATCCCTTTTAATTGTTAACCAATATGTATTGCTGTAAAATCAATAAAACATTAAACTTTCTGAAATAAAACAAGAAACAGAAAGTTAGTAGAACTAGTTTAACAAACTAAATTCTGGAAAAAAGTACAGGAATAAATCGAGCCCACTGAATGCACAGTGTGTCCTTAAGGAAATTATTCCCCTCAAGTACCCGAGGTGTTGGAATATTATCCTCCCAAGATAGAATGATTTAACTCACCGGCGTATTGGTACCAAAAACTCCGGTGAACGGCGAACCACTCAATGGTCGTAAAACACACTGGAAAATATTGTGCAGAAGAAGAAAAAGATAATCAGAAAATTTAGTAAGTAAAAATTCTGAGATTCAAGGCATATTTATAGACCATTTGGCACTTATTTTGAAAAGGTTTGCAACCTTTCAGAATAGCCAAGTTGTTGGAACAGGTGGGAATATTGCGAGAAAAAAATAGAAAACGGATTTAAAAATTATCCGGGAAAGAAAACGAACCGGACCAAATTGGGTCGCGGGTCATGGGTTATTCCGGATTGAATTTTCGTTAATTAATTAAATTATCGAAGGAATTTTGTCCAAAAAGATTAATCAATCAATCTTTGACCAAATCCAAATCCGAAGTCAAACCCGAAGCCGAAGCCGAGCGAGCGAGCGACGGCGCGATGCTTGCCTTCGTCTCAACTTTTTAAGAGCTAGAAGAAGAGCAATTGTATATACCCATCAAAAGTCTTTTCTTCCTCCAATATGGGACAATGTCCCTTTGCCAAGGAGGAAAACTCAAATGTTTCATTTTCCCTCCATTTCCTATTCACCCTCTTTAAGCTACACCAAGCTTAAAGCCCAACAATCCCCCAAATGAACGGGAATGGCTATAAAATAAATGAATGCACGGACGCTTGTGTGTTTTACATGCAAGAATTAATTGCATCTGGATAAGTAGGTTTCCCTTTGAACTTTCCGTAGTGAAGTTATATCGGATATACTCGGTCAATCGATAGATTTGATATCTTTGAACCGTCGAGCTTTGTTTTATACCTAGACAACATAAGTCATGCAATCAATCCTTAACCATCTATGGTTCTCACGGTTGTGTTCGTTTCAGCCATGAACACCGCCTGGTTTCATGAGTGCTTAGAGAATGTGCCTTTACTTTCATTCTCCTTGAGGCGGCTTACACTTCAAACTCACATAGGTGATTCCTAAATGTGTAATCCTACATACACACTATCTGGTCATATCCTGCAAGACTTAGAAAATCATTAAAAAAAATTAAGCTTTATTGACTCAGCAAAAAGCCTTAATGCTTTACCTCGATTCTTGAACATTGTCTTCATCATGAGAATGGGTTGCGTTATTTGACAATGTTGAACCATCACTCATAACTTTGTTTGATCTCTTTGAACCTAACTCTTGGAATCTCCAGTCTACTAGGTAGAGTTACCGCCATGATGACTTGTCTTAAGGCCTTAACCATATTCCCTTTGATGATCTTTCAATTGCCTCTCTAGATAGGCCTTTTGTAAGTGGATCTGACACGTTATCTCTTGACTTTACGCAGTCAATTGTAATAACACCACTAGAGAGTAGTTGTCTAACGGTATTGTGTCTTTGTCATATATGACGAGATATTCCATTATACATAACGCTCCCAACCCTGCCTATTGCCGCTTGACTATCACAATGTATACAAATAGGTGTCAAAGGTTTGGATACAAAATGGAATATCTTCCAAGAAATTCCGTAGCCATTCAGCTTCGTCATCAGCCTTATTTAAAGCTATGAATTCAGATTCCATTGTAGAATGGGCGATGCACGTTTGTTTGGATGATTTCCAAGACACTGCTCCACCCCCAATTGTGAAAACATATACACTCGTGGATTTAACTTCAGATGATCTGGTGATCCAATTTGCATCACTATATCCCTCGATCACGGAGGGATATTTGTTATAATGCAAAGCATAATTTTGGGTATGTTTCAGATGCCCCAAAACTCGTTTTGTTGCCATCCAATGTATTTGATTGTGATTACTTGTAAACCGGCTCAATTCGCTAATAGCACATGTTATATCTGGCCGCATACAATTCATGATATACATCAAACTTCCCAATACTCTTGCATGGTCCAGTTGTGAGTCACTTTCACCTTCATTCTTTTGAAGTGCATAACTCACGTCAATTGAAGTCTTGGCAATTTTAAAATCCAAATACTTGAACTTGTCAAGTACCTTTTCAATGTAGTGAGACTGTGATAATGACCTTGTAGAGTCTTGTGAATTCTTATTCCTAAGATCACATCAGCAACTCATAAGTCTTTCATGTCGAATTTGCTAGCCAACATGCGCTTTATAGCATTTATATCTGCCATACTTTTGCTCATCATCAACATGTCATCAACATATAAACAAACAATAACTTCATGACCTGGAGTATTTTTAATTTAAACACATTTGTCACACTCGTTGATTTTAAATCCACTTGCCAACATTGTTTGGTCAAATTTGGCATGCCATTGTTTGGGTGCTTGTTTAAGTCCATAAAGCGACTTAACAAGTTTGCACACTTTCTTTTCTTTACCAGGAACCAGAAAACCCTCAGGTTGTTCCATGTAAATCTCTTCTTCCAATTCTCCATTTAGGAAAGTTGTTTTAATATCCATTTGATGGATTTCAAGACCATACACGGTCCCTAGTGCCACTAACACCCTAATAGATGTTATCCTCGTTACTGGCGAGTAAGTGTCAAAGTAATCAAGGCCTTCCTTTTTTCTATAACCTTTGACAACAAGTCTTGCATTATATTTGTCAATAGTGCCATCAGCTTTCATTTTCCGTTTAAATATCCATTTCGAACCTTAAGTCTTATTTCCTGGAGGAAGATCAACCAATTCCCATGTATGGTTATCCAAAATTGATTGAATCTCACTATTGACTGCCTCTTTCCAAAACACTGAATCAGAAGACGACATAGTTGCTTTAAAAGTTTGAGGTTCATTTTCAAGCAAGAATGTCACAAAATCTGGTCCAAAGAAAGTAGATGTTCTTTGACGTTTGCTACGCCTTGGATCTTCTACACTTGGAGTATTTTCCTTTGGTTCTTTCCGAGGTTGTTTAGGTCTTTCACTTAACGACTCACATTCATTTTTATACGGATAGATGCTTTCAAAGAATTCAGCATTATCTGATTCCATTACCATATTAACATGATTCTCGGGATTATCGGATTTATGAACCAAAAATCGGCATGCTTCACTATTTGTAGCAATCGTCAATAAAAGTAATAAAATATTTTTTCCCGCCTCGAGATGGTGTGGACTTCATATCATAAATGTCAGTATGAATTAAGTCTAAAGGATTTGAATTCCTTTCAACAGACTTATAAAGATGTTTTGCAAACTTAGGTTCAACACATATTTGGCATTTCGATTTATTACACTCGAATTTAGGCAGTACTTCTAAATTAATTAACTTTCGCAAGGTTGTATAATTGACATGTCCTAAACGAATATGCCATAAATTATTTGACTCCAATAAATAAGAAGAAGCTGAAATTTTATTCATACTGTCAACAACCATTACATTGAGTTTGAAAAGGCCCTCCGTGAGATAGCATTTTCCAACATACATTTCGTTCTTGCTTACAATAATTTTATCATAAACAAATACACATTTGAATCCATTCTTCACAAGTAAAGAAGTAGAAACTAAATTATTCCTAATAGTAGAACCAGTTTAACAAAATAAATTCTGAAAAAATAGCACAGCAATAAATCGAGCCCTATTTAAGGCATATTTATAAACCATTTGACACTGATTCTAGAAAGGTTTGCAGCCTTTCAGAACAGCCATAGTTGTTGGAACATGTGGAAATATTTCGGGAAAAAAACAGAAAACGGATTTAAAAATAATCTGGGAAAGAAAACGGACCGGACCAAACCGGGTCGCGGGTTATTCCGGATTGAATTTTTGTTAATTAATTAAATAATCGAAAGGAATTTTGTCCAAAAAGATTAATCAATCAATCTTTAACCGAAGCCAAGCAAGCGACGACGACGGCGCGATGCTTGCCTTGTTCTCAACTCTTTAAGAGCTAAAAGAAGAGCAATTGTATATATACCCATCAAAAGTCTTTTCTTCCTCCAATATGGGACAATGTCCCTTTGCCAAGGAGGGAAACTCAAATATTTCATTTTTCCTCCATTTCTCATTCACCCTCTTTAAGCTACACTAAACTTAAAATTAAGCTACACTAAGCTTAAAGCCCAACATTAATTACAGGAGGTTTCTTTCTCTCCAGCTTAGCTGATTCCTCACTTGGCCGAAAAAAACATGCTGGTTTACTCATGTCTTCTAATGTCTATTACTGGAGCAATCACTGCTTTTTCCACCAATATATGGATATATTCAATTCTTGAGGTTTCTTTCTGGATTTGGAAGAGCTACAATTGGCACTTGCGCGCTTGTCTTGTCCACAGAGCTTGTGGGAAGACGATGGCGATGTCAAGTTGGAATCATTGGCTTTCTCTGTTTCACTACGGGATTTATTTCATTAACAACTTTGGCATTTATAAACAGAGGTTCTACATGGCGAATTCTTTACCTTTGGACTTGTTTGCCAACAATTTTATACTCTTTCTTGGTCCATTTTATAGTACCTGAATCTCCTAGATGGCTTTATATCAAAGGAAACAAAGAGGGATTTGTCCAAACTTTGAAAAGCATTGCACCTCCGACAACAAGAAGCAGTTTAACCTTGAGTTTCTTCGGATCGTTCATTGAATTTGAAACTCAAGAAGTACTCAACTATATTCAGCTATTAGGATGTTGGTTGAAAGAAATTGGTCTTTTCGTCGACTAGTAACAGTGATGTGTGTTGGATTTGGTATTGGTATGACTTACTATGGTATGCCATTAGGTGTTGGAAGTTTAAATTTCAATCTTTACTTAAGCATTACATTGAATGCATTATCTGAATTGCCATCTTCCATTTTAATTCTTTTCCTTAATGGGAAACTTAGTAGGAAAGGTTCATTACTAGGATATGCCATGCTAAGTGGAATTTGTAGCATAAGTTGTGTTATACTTGAGGGTGAAAAATTCAAGGAATTTCATTTAGGGGTTGAATTGATTTCATATTTTAGAGTGTACAACGTTTAGTATTCTATTGATATACACGTTGGAACTTTTTCCGATGTGTGTGAGGAATTCAGCTGTGGCAATGGTGCGACAAGCGATGGTTCTCGGCGGAGCTTTTAGTCCAATGCTCATAGCAATTGGAAGGAACAACAGATGGTATTCTTTTGGTGTGTTTGGTTTGAGCATAGCAATATCTGGTTGTTTTGTTGTGTGTTTACCAGAAACAAATGGCAAAACACTTAGTGATACAATGGATGAAGAGGAGGAAAAGGAAAGAACATTTGTTTGTTGATTATTATAGAAATCTTTTTATTGATTAAACAAACTTTAGAAACTTGAGTTGTAATTGGTTTGGATTCAAATCAAGGAGTAATCTATTGATGTATGTTATTATGCCATCAAATTCACTCTTTGTTTCTCATTTCTGAGTATGTTTGACCGTGAAATTTAATTTGACCATTACATATTTACTTATTTATTTATGTTGTAGTTATGTATTTCAATTACTTTAAGAAAAATGCGCGCAATTGTAACACTCCACACTTAAGATGGAGTCCCACATCGGCAAAACACAAGAGAGATGTTGGGTATATAAGTTAACAAGTCTTAGACCCTAGTGACGCTTTTTAAACCCGTGAGGGCCTAGGCCCCGTGCGTACACTATCACTAGCAGGTTGGGCTGTTCCAGATGGTATCAGAGTCACTCTTATGTCAGCCTTGCCGATGGTCGGTTATGTAACACCCTAGACTAAATATAGAGTCCCACATCGGCAAAACACAAGAGGGATGTTGGGTATATAAGTTAATAAGTCTTAAACCCAAGCGAGGCGCTTTAAACCCATGAAAGCCTAGGCCTAGAGCGAACAATATCAATAAGGGCTGGGCTGTTACAACAATCACCCTGCTAGAAATTTTAGATTAATTTGTTCATTTTTTACCAGTCTACGAATGTTTGCACTTGTGCTCTATTGGTACGGTCGGGTCGGATGTTGACGGGTCAAAATGGATAATGCAAAACCAAAAAATTATCTGCCCGATCCATATTTTAATATGGATGGAAAATGAGTTAACTGCCGGATAATAAACAGACCCTCAAACTTGACCTCAGCTGACAAGTATGTCCTCCAATTTTGGGTGTGCACAAGTAGGCACTTCAACTTGTATAAAGTTGAACACGTAAATACAAATGCCGGCGTGACACATAAACTTTGGAGGTATCTAGATGATCATTTTGTAACAGATAACGCTTAAATTAATCTTTACGTGAATAGGTATAGTATACCGCTAGTATCATCAAACTATGTGTTAGTGTCAACGACGGATGGGATTGGAGCAGTTTTTGCTCTTACCTATGTGCTGATTTTCCTCAAATTTGCACCTAATAATGGGAGGAGGAAAATCTCGGCACTATTCTTTCTATACATTGTAATTTGTATTGCAGTATCTCTTATTTCCATGCTTGCTTTCATGGAAAAATAGTAGAAAGAATTTTTGTGGTATTGCTGCCCTCTAAATCTCAGTAAGTCTCGGTCCTTATGGACTTAAAATTGCTACACTCTCGCAAAAAAGAAATAAAAACCAGAGTTAGAGTTTTCTTCGTAATGTTGTCTATGATAGATCCTTGTGGACGGTTCAGCCCTTCTTCGGACCTCGTGCATAACCGAAGCTTAGTGCATTGGGCTGCCCTTTTGTTATTTACTAAGCCCACCTCAAGAAAATCCAATTCAGTATTCAGAAAATCAAACTTTCTGCTCGAAATAAAGTTTTCATATTTGAGTGATATTTCTGCACATCTTTTTGTGCAGAACCAGATACTTCAGACCGGGTCGGTTTTGATATTTATGCTCGGTGTGGCTGGAGACGCCAAGGTGTACCTGTTGGACGTTCGCATGCTCTGAAGTCACTTTCTGATGTATTTAATTCCATTATTTCATTTATTTCCGGAACAGTGATGTATTTATTACGTATAACTACTCCAAGAAAGACTTATGACTTGTACTACCAGTTTTGAGAATTGTAAATTTATAGAGATTTCAATTTCTAAGTTGTTAGGCCCTATTTATTATTATTGCTCAGTATATATTAAGCTTATCTAGTCCCTAACTAGGTGCCATCATGATACCCAAACGGAGCGGTGTGACATCTTTCAACCATCACCTTAAGCAATATTCTTTAGACCAAATTCATATACTAAATAAGAGTTATATCGCATAAAATAACTAAATACAAGACTTGATTCATCTACCAAAATCAAGTGCTAACATATGTATGGAGATTGAAGAAGTTGAGACTATGAAAGAATGAAAAATAAATAGTCATAGTTTGTATGGATCACATCTTGGATTAGTGGATGAATGTTGGATGACACAATTTTGATCTCATGTTCTTTTCTTCTTTTTTTGTCGTTGAAGACTTGTACTCTGTTATTTTGTTTAAGCATTCTCTCTTTTCTTTAAAGGTTCTTTTTAACTGTATTCATGGTTTTTCAAATACTTTATTTTTTTGTTAGTTATGTCATTACAATGTTTGAAAAAACAATTTTGGTGCATTTGCATCTATTTGCTTAGCCTGTCTATCCCCTCTGGACAGGTGTAAGGTCTGTGTACACTCTACCCTCCCCAGACCTCACCGATGGAATTATACTGGATTGTTGCATTTATATGATTGTCTTATTTGAGTGATCTTTGCATTTTTTCTTTTAATTCATTCTAAAATTTTAATGAAAGTATAATAGGGTGATGTGGTGACATTTTAAATACAAAAGTTCCATCTTTAATTATGTGAGTGATACAGTTATTTCACGGAAAAAAATGAAGAGGGGAACTCGGGGTAGTTGAGGAAGACATACATTTCTTAATTATCGTTTGGCTTCTTTTTTTATTGTTAAAGTTTGATTAATTAACTTTTATCTAACCCTTAATTAATCACATATTGGTCTTTAAGGTAATTATATTAGCTTTAAAATTGTAATGAACACTTCATATAGTCATTCAGTTTCGTTAAGATAAATTTTTCTTGTGTTGGTGTGACTTTAAAGTTCCTTAAATTAAAGTAAACATATGGGAAAGAAGTATAACAGAAAAAAGATAGATTATTAATGTTGGTTGCAATAGGGAGGCTCACAGCAAGGCCAACAGGTCCCAGTCAAAATGTAGACCTTTTCACTGGTTTAGCCACACTTTATCTATTTAGTAACCTTTTTGGTTTTAGAGCAACCAATGAATCAATCAATTGAAATAACATACATTGATGCTTCATGTCCATGAATGCGAGGAAAGACTGAGTTTTGCTCCTACAATTTCCGACAACACATCATCACTAGCTCCCATGCCATAGCAGCTGTAAAAACACATCATCATCAGCTCAACATTACTACCAAAATTCTCAAAAAGAATAAGAAATGGAGTGAAACAAACGCCGTACTTTGTAACGAATAACTTGCCACACAATGCTTGACATTTGTCTTCTTGGTTTCCTTTACTGATCACTGAAATATGAAAATTTTATGTTGAGTAGAAGTTTAGTTGTTTTCCGAATATATACCAAGTTGGATTTTCTTGAGGTGTTGCTTAGTATTTCCTTTATGATCAAGTGAAATATCAATTGTTTAGTGTTACGTCTTCAGGATTATCCTCATTGGCATAGAAAAGTACACCTTTGAGCCAACAACATCTGAAGCGAGGCGAAGAGCTCAACATGTTTTGAGCCTCGCTTTAGGGTTTAAGCGTGTTTTAAGCACGCCTTTGATAACACTGTGAATGAATTTCAATTACTCAAACAACCTAATTACTTGATTTTACATGTTTGAAAAGTCATTAATTTCAGGTCAAGGCACCATCCTATAGAAACTAATGTTGTTAATTCAAAATAAAATCTATGTTTACAGAACTGACGAAGCCTAATTTTTCTTCCCAGTAGGAATGAGTCCTAGTTGATCAATCAAAACAAACTTAGCAATCTGTAAGAGAATGAGTATGAGTACAACAATTAGCTAAGAACTCCATCTACCCTGTGCTGCAGTTCTCTAAGCAATAGTCAGATTCAAAAACATCCTCGTTAGCATGACGATATGGAGCAATTAGAGAAATCTAGAATCTAATTTATTTTCTTCTTAAAAATAAGGAACAAGAAAAAACTGAAACAATACTATGATCTGTAGACGAGCTTGTGCTTGAAGTCGCAGCTGCCGGTTATGTTGCTTACTGATCCAAACCTGTAACGAACATATTGTTTGGTCATTAGATGCACATTGGTGCAAGAAGCATCCCGTATTTACACAGGATTCGAGGAAGGGTGGCACCCCAAGGGGTGTACATTAGATGCACATTGACACTAAAAAAAACAGCACATAGGAGTTTGTTTCTACTTACGTCCATAATGAGGTTAAGACGGCTGCATCCTTCAATCTCTTCGATGTCTTCCTTAAGTTTCACAGCTGAAGGCTGCAGAGTTTGTGGCCTGCGCCCAATCAACTTAATCTGTTTCAATGTATCAATATCTGCAAAGCTAGGGGGAATCTCCTCAAGCTTGTGACACATTCTTATAACAAGCGTTTCGAGCATAGGAAAAGATTCCTCTGGATCATCCAACTTTGTGATACCTAACGACACCAGTTTCAACAACTTAAGTTTATTGAACTTGATATCTTTGAGGCACCACTCTTCCGACTTAGTTCCCCAATCCTGTAATTTGAGATACTCTAGATTTGGTAGTCCCGCAATCAAGGGAACTGCGCTTACTATATGAGGCCCTTCAAGTTTCAACTTCTTTAGGTTTGAAGGAAAGTGTAACTCAGATATATTAAATCTCCTACCCTCAAAGAAAAGGTCAAGTAATTGCAGCTGCGTAAGACTCTCTAGTTTGGGACTGAAAGTACAAATCTCTTTGGGAAGTTCATAGCTAGAGATGGTGACCTTAAGCTTTTGAAGGTTAGGACACCTCCGTAATAAGACATCCATGCATTCACCATCGTTAGTTGGATAACGAACATGCCTTAATATCCTCAAATTTTCCAATTTAGAGGATTCTTCAAAGATCCCTTGCTTAATGTTTTCCAAATAAAAAACAACTCCAGTAATCTCAACATGTCTTAGTTTTTCCATTTTCCAAAAAATCGGGGGTAACACTACGCTCTCCAAAGCACGAACAATTAAAGTTTCAAGATGGCGTATATTTGATTCTGGATGGAAATCAAATTGATTTGTCCGAACTGCGAGGTACTTCAGATAAATTAGTGGATGAAATGTAGCGGACGACAAAGGAACCACTTCTTGAGAACTCAAATCCAACACCTTAAGAAACTCCAATTTACTAATGTGAGGGAAGGGGTTCCATACCGAATATTCCCCTCCATGATTTGTTATCAATGACCTTAAATGTTGATGGAAAGGCTCCACTGTGAGCAATGCAATCTTGGAAAGCTCTTTAGTTAGTTTGATGTTCAGTCGAGTTTCCTTCCAACCGGAAGGTTGAAAGTCGCTATAATTCCCCTTCACTGCAAACATAATTTTTTCTTCTCTGCTTTTCTCCAAGCAAAAGTGAAGTACGACATCATGAATCTGGCAGTATTTGACTTTACCGTTATATCTTCTCCTCTCAACCATCACCACATTACTGCTAATGAGATCCATCAAGTAACCTTCAGCTGCCTCTTCCATTAATCTCTCCGACTCAATGTTCTGCACGAAGCCTTCCGCTATCCATAAACTTATCAATTTAGAAACTGGAATTCTCGCGTCCTCAGGAAACATCCCCATATAAAGGAGACAAGGTTTTAAAAGATCGGGTAAATTATCATAACTTAACTGCATAGTCGAAAGACTATATCCTTCAGCCTCGCCTAGATACGAAAGTAGATCATTTTTAACCTTATGCCACCAAGATTCTTCCATTTTCTTCCTTTTGATTATTCCAGCTACCAAGATAATTACTAGGGGCAGTCCTTTGCATTTTTTTGCAACTGCTAGGCTGACATCTTGTAGTTCAGGTGGGCAAGCTTCCTTTTGAAACACTTTTTTCTGCAACAACTTTAGACTCTCATCGCGTGTGAGGAATGGGAGAGAATACGGATCGGTATCGTGCTTGACCTGCTTACCTACTTCCTCAAGACGGGTTGTTACTATTATTCTACTTCCTTTTTCACCATTTGGGAAAGATAATCTTAAATCTTCCCACGCTTTAATATCCCACATATCATCCAAGACAATCAGATATCTCATGACAATTAATCTTTTCCTCAGCATGTCGGCAAGTTCGCCAACCTCATCTACCTTGCCCTTGGAACCGGTAACTTGATTGAAAATCTCTTGTAATAACTCTTGTCGATTATATGTTTGGGAAATGATGCACCATGCTCGAACATCAAAATGGTAAACAATGTTATCATTGTTATACAACTTTCTAGCAAAAGTTGTTTTACCTTGTCCCCCCATCCCAACTATCGGGATTACATCTAGCTCATTTGTCCCTCGTGTCAGATACTTAATTATTCTTTTTGTGTCATTCTCAAAACCAACTATCTCCTCATCATTCATAAGATTGCTATGTTGAGTTGGCAGATATTTGGATGGCTCAGCCACAAAGCAAGGCCTACTCTCCAAACTCTTGTCAGACATCTTCCGTAGAAAACACCTGCAAGTTCACTAAACTCTTGTCATATTAATTTTCACAAAGAATACTTTCTTCGTGAACATATTTCATTTTTAATCCGTTTAAAAAAGAATGATTTTTTTTTTTAAATTTGAAAATACTTTAACTTCGACTTCCCATTTTACTCTTAATAAAAAACATTCATAGTCACACAAATGTTATCGTAGGACTGAAAGTTGGAACCACAAGTTTCAAAAGCCTTATAACCACACAAATGTTATGCCATAATTAAGATCACGAGTTCCTAAAGTCTTTATTTTTTTTTTTTTAAATTAAACTTTGTATTCAATCAAATAGGTTCATATAAATTGAAACGACGGGACTGATCTAATTCATGTCTATCAATACTACTATGAGACTATAAAGCTTCTGAAAGATTATACACATTCTTTACATTTATGAAAAAGTGACTCAATGAAGAAGAAGAAAGCTTCTGTGGGTATCCCCCAATGTTCTCCAGCTGGTTTGATATATATATCAAATTGAAGGAAAAAATAATTTTCAAAACTAAGACATTTTATAGTAATAAAAAAGGAAAATGGACTAATGTAGTTGTTACAAGCAATTGAAAAACTTACAGATATCAAGTGAAACCAACTTAGAGATTTGACAAAGAAGACAGCTCAAATGTAACAATCAATCAACCTGCTTTTATCTTCTTTCGCTTGTTATTTGTATCTTCAATACCTGATCTAATCCTAAAAATGAACGAAAAAGAAAATAATTAAACTTTACAATTGTAACTAAAAGCTTAAAATGAGTTCTGCAAATGAAAATTGATTATGGAACCTTAGAAACAATGAAAATTAACTATGGAACAGCAAATTAAAAGTTACCTCGATGATCAAGAATAGAATTTGGCACAAGGTGCTGTGAGATGATAACTGAGGAGAATCATAGATCGAGTTTTTAACGACACAAACAGAGGTCTGAATTATTGCGTTATTGATTAATTAATGGTTGGTAAACAGCAATTATTGCTTAATTAATTAATGGAGTAGTGGTTATTGTAACAGCCGGTTGACTTTCATTCTTATTAGTTGTTTTAGTGGAAGACGACGTCAACTTCATCCAAATTATTATACATATGGAGAAAAACCTACAAAATACATAAAATAACATTTCTGCTAGTTGACAGGTATAAATCACATATTCTCAATATCTGCTTCTCCTCTTAAACTCTCTATGCACCATATTCTGTTAAAGTACATGAATAATGTCCTGGATATAGACCTCGGAAATTTGTTGTTATTCACACTGTTTGTAATAGTCTTGTATCTGCTTGTCTGCAGATTTCTTTTACTATTTAATTTGTTGGTTCATTTGCTTTAATTATTCTATCTCCGTATATATCAATTTATCACCTATCTCCATATCGTTCCAATTGTTTTCTTATTTTTTTTTTTTTTTTTTAGTCGGAGGTCTTTCAGAAACAGCTTCTCTATCTTCACAAGGGTAAATTTGAAACACATCCTTACGTGTTTAATATTTAATTGCATATTTCACACTCTGTGCTCCATGTTTAGTTAGATAACCGTTTTTCCTTATCTGTGATTAGATGAACTGTATAATTCGATAACATCCCGTCATTTATTCTTGCATCGCATATTTAAATTGGGACTACGAACGTATTCTGGGAGATCCCTTGTACTGCATATTTAAATTGGGACTATGGACGTATTCCGGGAGATCTATTGTATTGCATATTTATTTTAGGACTACGAACGTATTGTGGGAGATCCCCGCCCTGTACTGCATAATCATCTAGAACTACGGGACGGTATCCCGGGAGATTTCACCTTCCTTGTTCTGAGCCGAAGGCTCCCCTAACTGTTAAGTTTCAAGCATTTTCTTTAACTGTTCAATGTAGAATTTACTTATCTCTTTTACTGTTTTAAATTTATTATATTGACTCCAGTAGGGCCTTAATCTGACCTCGTCGCTACTTGACCAGGGTTAGGCTTGGCACTTACTGGGTACCAATGTGGTGTACTCATACATTTTCCTGCACATGTTTTCATATGCAGATCCACGTACGAGCTATCAGCCTCGAGGGTAGTACGTGATGCTGATTCTATGAGACTACAAGGTATTTCTGCCGCGTCCACAGAATCCTCAGAGTCCCCTTCTATTCCATCGTTTAGAATCTTCCTATGTACTTTCCAGACTTATTTAGAGAAACAGTAGTTATTAGAAGTTTGTGACTTTTGTGACATTCCGAGTCATTGGAGGATATTTTGTACATGCCGAGCGACACCGTTTTGCTATTTAGATTATGTCCTTATTTTCTTTATTTATTGTGTTTTTATTAAAGTTTTTCCCGTAGAAACTAGGTGTCGTCACGATACCTTTCGGAGGATAAATTGGGTCGTGACAATAACCAGGAGCCAAATATAGAACTTGCTCTGTTGTTACATTCGAAGTAGTTTCATGTTAAATCGTTGTTGTCCAACATAGGTGGTCGTTGGTGATTCTAATCAAACAACGGGGAGATATTTCAAGATTTTTCATATCTAAAAAATGAGGCCAAGCCTCTACATTTATAGACAAAGGAAAGGTGGTATGGAGAGGTGCAATCCAAAAGGTGTCTCTTTGATGACCCAAAGGGTCGTCTTGTGATTTAAGACTCTATTTCGTGCTCGTTAGCCTTATTCACCTCGATTTACGTGCACAGTCTGGGCGTAAATCAAGAAAGCCTTATGTGAAAATATATGAAATAATAATTTTTGGGATTTAAAAATGACTTTTAGTTGACTTTGGTCAATGTTTTGAGTAAATGGACTCAGACCCGTGTTCCGACGGTCTCGGGAGGTCCGTAGTAAAATACGGAACTTGGGCGTATGTCCGGAATCGAATTCCGAGGTCCTAGCTTGAGAAATGAACTTTTGATGAAAAATTGTTAGACTGAAATTCAGAGGAATTAAAGAAATCGATTAATGTTTGAACTCGTTGGTATCGGGCCCGTTTTTGGTTCCGCAACCCGGTACTTGTTTAATATAATATATATATATATATATAAGTTATGTCTGTTAAATTTGGTGGAAATTAGAGTTGGTTTGACATGATTCGGATGTCCGGTTGAGAAGATAGTAATTTTTAAATGTTCTTGAGAAATTCATGAGTTTTGATGCTAAATCCGTTAGGTGTTATTTTGATGATTTGATCGCACGAGCAAGTCTGTATGATGTTTTTAGACTTGCGTGCATGTTTGGTTTGGAGCCTCGAGGGCTCGGGTGTGTTTCATGGAGGCTACGGAGTGTTTAGGACTTAGGAAAAACTTTTCTAATGTAAACTACCTGTTGCAGGCCTCTGATCTAGCAAATGCGAGATCAGGCTTCGCAAATGCGAGCGAAGCAGGCCTGGCATGTGCGTGACTTTCTTCGCAATTGTGAAGGGGGCGTGGGAAGGCTATGTTCGCAAATGCGAACTTGCAGCCACAATTGCGATGGCCTAAGTGTTGCAAATGCGACATATCCTTCGCATTTGCGAAGTCAACAGGAAGTGAAGGACCCCGCATTTGCGATGGTACCTTCGCATTTGCGAGCTTCGCAATTGCGAAGCTGCAAAGCTCAGGTCGCAAATGCGACATTTGCAGTTGGGTAAAAGGGACTTAGACGAGATATTTCATTCATTCTTCACTTTTTCGAACCCTAAATCTCAAGAGCGATTTTCCAAAGACCAAATCTTCCCAAATCATAGGTAAGTGATTCCTAACTATTTTCTTTCAATCTTTTACATCTTATAACAACATTTCAACCTAGAATCTAGGATTTTCGTGGTGGAATTAGGTATTTTTGTTTCTGGCATGCAGTCGACTGGACACTCCTAGGTTCTAGACTCTGGTGCAACGCACCATGTCACTGTAGAGCCTCACAACCTTGAGGAGTATACAGGAAACGAGAACATATCCATGGGTGACGGTAAAACCATTCTCATCACTCATACTGGTTCAACTCAAATAAAAGCATCTAAAACTGCTTCAAGCTTTCTAACACTCTTTGTGCTCCATCAATTAAAAAGAATTTGATTTCAGTTGCTAAGTTTTTCCAAGATAACCTTACATCTGTTGAATTTTTTTCCTTTTACTTTTGTTGTGAAGGACCTGCATACTCTGAAGCCGCTGGTAAAAGGCCGGAATAAAAATGGACTTTATGAATGGCCACATCTGCAAGCCGCACCACCATCAGCCAGCCTTGTCTCCATTAAAGCCCCACCATAACCTCTGGCATTGTCGATTGGGTCATCCACATTTTACAATTTTAAATTTTCTTTTGAAGAAATTTTCTTTACATGTTGCTACCAAGGAAAATTTTGAATTTTGTAATGCTTGTTCTTCTAACAAAGCGCATCGTGTGCTATTTCAATGACTCACTTTGTCCAGTAATATTCCTCTTTCAGATTATTTTTAGTGATTTATGGGGACCATCACCCGTTTTATCACTAGTTAAAAAACTATATTACTGCATTTTTGTTGATCAATACACCAAATATACTTGGTTGTATACACTTAAAAATAAAAGTGAGGTTGCGTCAATATTTAAACAATTTCATCCTTTGGTAGAAAATTTCTTCAAAACAAAAATTTCTTCAATTTATATAGACGGAGGGGGTGAGTTTATAGGCCTTCAACCCTATCTTCAGCAAAGTGGCATTGAACACTTACTTTCACCTCCCTACACACCACAATATGTTGCCATAGCTGAACGTCGACATCGCCATATTATTGAAACGGCTAAAACTCTACTTCATGAAGCATCTTTACCACCTGAACTATGGTCTTTTGCATGTCATCATGTTGTCTACCTTATTAATCGACTTCCCACACCCATCCTAAATAATCAATCACCTTACCAAAAATTATTTGGTCAATCTCCTAACTATACCACACTAAAAGTTTTTGGTTGTCTTTGTTACCCATGGCTTAAACCTTACGCCAAAAATAAACTTGAACCCAGATCCACCCCATGTGTGTATTTAGGTAGTTCTCACACTCACCACGCTCATATCTGCTTTGACCCAGCACGGTCTAAAATTTTCATAAGTCGTGATGTTCAATTTTTTGAAAAAAATTTCCTTTTTAAAAAAATGTTCATACATTTACAGCAAAATGCTTCCAAAGTATGTTGGGAAGTGGTTAAATCAAAAGAGGACAGTCCAAATACAACTCAAATTCCACCTCCCTCTATCCCATCGCTTATTCTAGTCTTTTTAGAGTCCAACTCTCAACATTCTACTGATAACAATAGCGTTAATAACTCCAACAGCAACAGCCAAGTACCAGCAACTGCAGAGAATTCAGGTAATACACAACTCCTTGCTCCTTCTTCTTTGCAACTCCCTGCACTTTCTCCTTCACAAAATACTGCTACAAATAAGCAACAACCTCCTCCTTTGCTCACATATCAGAGACGCAGAACCACAACCAGCAACATGCCAACCCAACAATCCTTATCAACCACCAGAGAAGCCCCTCCTCCCACCTCCACTTCGGCACCCTTTGATAGTCTAAATACCACAAACCCATCTACAATTTATCCCTCCCCTGCAATACCACCAGAACCAACTCGCATTATAACCAGGTCCCAGAACAATATTTTCAAGCCCAAAAGAACCTTATCTTTTATAACCCATTTATCTCCTACACCTGTAACATTCAAACAAGCTGACAAACATGAAGAGTGGAGACAAGCAATGAAAGCCGAATATGATACTTTGATGAAAAATCAGACTTGGGAATTGGCACCGCGAGATACAACCACAAATGTTGTGGACTGCAAATGGTTGTACCGCATCAAAAGAAAAGTGGATGGTTCCATAGAACGTTACAAAGCTCGTCTAGCTGCAAAAGGATTTATGCAGCGTCCTGACTTAGATTTTCATGAGACATTCAGTCCCTTTGTTAAACCAACAATGGTAAGGCTAGTGCTATCAATAGCCGTGCAACACAGATGGCCAATCCATCAGCTTGATGTCAATAATGCTTTCCTGCAAGGGAAATTGGATGAAGAAGTTTTTATGTCTCAACCCCGAGGCTTTGTTAATCCCCAATTTCCATATCACGTTTGCAAACTGAAAAAGACTATTTATGGCCTCAAACAAGCCCCTGGGGCTTGGTATATTGCCTTGCGTGAACATTTACAGAAGCTGGGCTTTGTTAAATGTCAATCTGACACCTCTTTATTTGTATTGAGGCATTTGGCTGCAACTATTTATGTGTTAGTCTATGTTGATGATATTTTAGTCACTGGAAATCATTCACTATTGATTAAATCTATTATCACTTCCTTGGAAAATAGATTTTCATTGAAGGATCTTGGTCATTTAAACTATTTCTCGGGTGTTGAAGTTAAGCAAGTACCTGATGGTCTTATTCTCTCTCAATCCAAATATGTTCTGGACATTCTTTCCGAACTGGATATGGATAATTGTAAAGGTGTTTCTACTCCTATGTGTTCCAGTCAACCGCTTCGGGTAGTCGATGGTTCCCCCCTACTGATGCAACGCGCTACCGACGCACCCTTGGCAAATTACAATATTTGTCCTTTACTCGGCCTGATATATCTTATGCAGTCAATAAATTATCGCAATTTATGCATGCTCCAACTGATGAACATTGGAAGGTAGTTAAAAGAGTTCTACGGTATCTCAAAGAAACACCAAGTTCAGGCATTCGCATCCTTTGCAGCTCAGACTCTAATCTGTATATGTATGCTGATGTTGATTGGGCAGGCGACCCGAATGACAGAAAATCTACATCAGGTTATATCCTTTTCATTGGTCCGAATCCAGTCAGCTGGTCATCAAAAAAGCAACATGCCGTGGCTCGCTCATCCACCGAAGCAGAGTACAAATCAGTTGCCAATGCACTTTCGGAGCTCACTTGGTGCGGAACTTACTCTGTGAGTTACATGTCACCATTCCAAAGATGCCAACAATCTTCTGTGATAATGTTGGAGTTACTTATTTATTTCACAACCCAGTATTTCATACCCGCATGAAATATGTTGCTGTAGATTTCGCATATGTCCGAGACCAAGTTCAAGCTCATCAAGTTCATGTTAAGCATACTCATGCTTGCGATCAACTTGCTGATACCTTCACCAAGCCACTACCTAAACCAGTCTTCACTAGGTGTCGTTCCAAGTTAGGCATTGTTGCACCATGCCTAACTTGAGGGGGTGTATTAACCATCTTATCTTCTGGTTATCTTGACTAAGTCATAGGATATTATCTTCTTAATCTCATGTTAATGATTGGTACATTTTGAATAAGTCTTTGGAGCATCTTTAGAAGTAGATATCAGTTCCTATTATATAGGAGCTTATGTAGCAGATAGTTAACTTGACTTTAGCTCTAGTTTGTTGTAATTTATGTATTTAAGTATTGTTATCAGATTAATACAATCATCCTTTAAGCTCATTATCAACTACATTTTATATCCTTCAAACCGGAAGGTTGAATGTTCCCCCTCACTGCCAACATAAACTTTTCCTGTCTACTTCTCTCCAAGCCAAAGTGAAGCACTACATCATGAACCTGACAGTGTTTGACTTTACCGTTATATCATCTCTTTAAAACCATTACAACGTTACTGTTAATGAGATCCATCAAGTAACCCTCAGCTGTCTCTTCCAATAATCTCCCAGATTCAATGTTGTGCACGAAACCTTCCGCGACCCATAAACTTATCAATTATAGTTGCCCGACTGTAGTCTTCGGACTCATGGTCAAGATAGGAAAATAGAGCTTTTTTAACCTCATGCCACCAGGATATTTCCATTTTCTTCTTTTTGATTATTCCAGCTACCAAGACAACCACTATGGCAACCCTTTGCATCTTCTTACAACATCTAGACTCACATCGTGTAGTTCGGGTGGGCAAGCTTCGTTCTGAAACACTTTTTTCTGCAACAATTCCCCACTCTCTTCGGGTGTGAGGAATGGAAGGAAATAAAGATCAGTATGGCACTTGACATGTTCACCCACTTTCTCAAGACGAGTTGTTACTACAATTCTGCTTCTATTTACAACATCAGGGAAACAATGTCTTAAGTCATCGCATGCCATACAACCCCATATATCATCCAAGACAATGAAATATCTCTTTCCTATATATTAAGCTTTTCCTTAGCATGTCAGCTAGTTCGCCAACCTCATCTACCTTGTCCTTGGAACCGGTAACTTGATTGAAAATCTCTTGTAGTAGCTCTCTCCGGCTATATGTTTGAGAAATGACGCACCATGGGTCCCAGATGGTAAGTAACTAGTAACGAGATGATTTTTAGTTACAGAAATATCTATATTTTATTTTTTCTTGAACTCTATGCTAGCAATATAAGAACTTGATTTGTAGATTGAAAATGAAACCAATTTAGAGATTTGGAAAAGAAGATAAGTTTAACACAAGTTCAGTTTCAAGTCTTACAATCAATCAAGCGTGCTATTGTCTTCTTTTGTAGCTCCAATTTCTGATACAATATATATCCTAAGAGGAAGCAGAAGGGATGATCATTAAAATTGAAACTTAAAAGATTCAAGAGTAAATAACTGAAATCACAAAAATGATCATATCAACAGATAAATGATGAAAATTTTCAAAGACATATATGGCCAAGAATTTTCAATATATATAATAAAGTTTCAAGTGTTGTTAGGAAAAGTTTATTGAAATACCTGTAAAACGCAAAAGTTTCTGTAGGAGGAGGAGGAAGGGATAATAGTTACACACACTCTCAAGACATATATTTGGTTGAGTGGATGAGTAAAGGAATTTGAATATAAAGTGTGGTCCAGCCGATTATATATGAGCTCTGAATTATAGCATTATCCTTTTGGATTTTTTCAGTCCGGTACTTAGTGGCGGAGCTAGAATTTTCATTAAGGGGTGTCAAAATATATAACCAGGAAATTATAGTATATATATACATTTTTTTTTTTTACCTACTTATACAATGTATTTTTCCTGCGAAACGACACCCCTTCCAGTAAGGCGGCTACGCCACTGCCGGTACTTGCTTTGGAACTCAATTAATTTGAATTTGGAAAGTAAAATGGGAAACTGACACTGTCTAATAGCCGAAAAATATTTTATGTATATACATTTTTGTATGTTATGTAAATAGATATATAAATATTATACACTTTTGCGACTATCAGATATATATAATTTCTCCTTTACCCATGTGATATGCAGAACTTTTGTTGTGGAACTAACAAAAATATCGAAGAAAAGTGGTAAAACATATAGCATTGGGATATATTGAGACAACTAGAGAGCACAACAGATGCATATATTGAGACAGACAAATCTAATCTAAAGTTTAGTGAATTTCTACTTAGGGAAAATATACCCATATTAGTTATTTTGGCTTGAACTATTTCTTTGTGTTGTTTGAAAATTTATCTTATTGTTTGGAAAATTACTTTTTTTGAATAGATTTGGGAAAGTAAAACATATTGTCCTTGTAGGATTGGAAAAATCTTTCTCTTACAGTTTAAAGCCTACTTAGTTGTAGGTAGGGATTCTTATATTACAACAAAAATAACCCAGTGGAGTTCCACAAGTGAGATATGGGAAGGGTAGTGTGTACCCAGACCTTACAACTACCTCTGAAGGTAGAGAGATTGTTTCCGAAAGCCCTCGGCTCAAGAACGTAAAAAATGGAGCAATAAAGAAACAATAGCAACAACAATGTAATAACACAGTGTAAGAAAATAGTACAACGAATAATGACAGAGATCCAGGGATATGAAACTACAATAATAGTGTCAATCCTACTGCTAATACTGACATACCGTATAGAAACAAGGGACTAGGAATAGGAAGGTACCCGACTAGTACTACTACTACTGCTAAGACAAGGCAAAACTCTAGACTGTCTATCAACGACCACCCTAATTTTCGACCTCCACACCTTTCTATCGAGGGTCATGTCCTCGGTGAACTAGAGTAGAGTCATGTCCTGCCTAATCACCTAACCCCAGTACTTGTTACGCTCGCTCTACCCCTCCTGTCAAATTCATTAGTTTGAGATCGACATGGAGAAACTAAGGGAAAGCGATCATCTAATAAAGAAAAAAGAAGGAACAAGAAAAGAGTACCATATTTTTGTGAAAGCATGTGCTTTACCACATCTTTCGGAGATTTCCATAAACATCCTGTATCAAACATATTATTTGCACATTAGATGCACGTAGATACTCGAAAACAGCACATATGAGTTTGTTTCTACTTACTTTGATAATGATGTCTACACGATCGCATCCTTCAATATCTTCGACTTCTTCCTTAATTCTCATAGCTGAAGCCTTGAGAGAGTCTTTGCTGCATGAAAGCACCTTAATCTGTTTCAGTGTTTGAATATCTGTAAAGCTATTGGGAATCTCCTCGAGCTCGTTACACCATCTTATAACAAGTGTTTCAAGAAGGGGAAAAGATTCCTCTGAGGCTTCCCACGTTGAGATAACTAAGCGGTCCAGTTTTAACAACTTGAGTTTATGGAACGTGATATCTCTGAGGCACCACTCTTCTGATTGAAGTTCCTCTGTCTCACCCCACCTTGGATCACTTAATTTGAGATACTCCAGACTTGGTAGTCCCGAAATAAAGGAAATCGTGCTTTCTATATGAGCCGTGCGTAGTACCAACTTCTTTAAACATGAAAGCAAGTGTAACTTGCATACAACTTGGGACGAGGGAATGAAAATGCGAAGTATTTGAAGCTGGGTAAGACTCTCCAAATTGAGACAAATCTCTGCAGAATCATTCACATTATCCTCGCTATCAGAATCTATATAGTCATTGAACTTGATGGCAAGTTCTTGAAGATTAGGACAGCTCCGCGATAAAACATCCAGTAATCCATAGGCATGGCGAATTTTATGTACAACATTCTTTAATATCCTCAAACTTTCTAATTTAGAGGATTCCTTAAAGATCCGCTGCTTATTGTTTTCCCAATCAAAATCAGTCCAACTAATCTCAACATGCCTTAATTTTTTCATTTTCCAGAACACCGCTGGTAATTCTGTACAATTACCAGCACACCTCACAATTAAAGTTTCTAGATGGGACAGATGTGGTTTGGGATGAAAAACGAACTTATGTGTGTAAACTGCAAGGAACTTGAGGTAGATTAGTGGTAGCAATGTAGATGACAACAAAATATTTACTTCATAGGAACTCAAATCCAAGACGTTAAGAAGTCTCAATTTAGTAACCAGAAGATAGGGATCCCAAGAACGAATTACTCTTTCAGTGGTCGTTATCAGAGACCTCAAGTGTTGGTGGAAAGGCTTCCGTGTTTTGAAAGGCTCATCAGTGAAATTGAACATCAGTCGGCTTTCCTTCCAATTGGAAGGTTGACATTGTCCCTTCACTGCAAACTCTGAAAGCTTAGTTACAATGGGGCCGTTAATCGTCCAAACTAAAGGTTCAAAGTAAGTATGATGCCCCTTCACAGCCAACATAAACTTTTCTTCTCTACTCTTCCGTAAACAAAAGTGAAGCACTACATCATGAACCTTGCAGTATTTGACTTTACCGTTATACCTTCTCCTTGAAACCATTACCACGTTACTGCTAATGAGATCCAACAAGTAACCTTCAGCTACCTCTTCCAACCTCCCAGATAAAATGTTCTTCACAAAGCCTTCCGCGATCCATAAGCTAATCAACTTAGACACTGGAATTCTTGCATCCTCCGGAAACACCCCCATATAAAGAAGGCAAGGTCTTAAATAATCAGTCAAGTTATCATAACTTAACTGCATAGTTGAAAGACTATATCCTTCGGACTCGCCAACGTAGGCAAATAGAGCATCTTTAACCTCACGCCACCAAGATTCTTCCATTTTCTTCTTTTTAATAATTCCAGCTGCCAAGACAACAACAAGAGGCAGTCCTTTGCATGTTTTTGCAACTTCTAGGCTGACATCTTGTAGTTCAGGTGGGCAATCTTCGTGTTGGAACACTTTTTTCTGCAGCAGTTGACAACTCTCTTCTTGTGTGAGGAATGGAAGAGAATAAGGATCAGTATGTTGCTTCACTTGCTTACCTACTTCCTCGAGTCGAGTTGTTACTATTATTCTACTTCCATTTTCATCATTTGGGAAAGATAATCGTAAGTCATCCCATGCCTTAACATCCCACATATCATCCAAGACAATCAGATATCTCCTGCCCATTAAGCTTTTCTTCAACATGTGAGCAACTTCATCATCCTTATCTACCTTGTTCTTGGAAACTTGACAGTAAATCTCTCGTAGTAACTCTATCCAGTTATATGTTTGGGAAATGCAACACCATGCTAGACCATCAAAGTGAGAAACAATCATTTTATTGTCATACACCTTTCTAGCAATAGTCGTTTTCCCTTGTCCCCCCATACCTACAATTGGGATGATATCTAGCTCATTTGTACCTCGAATCAGATATCGAATTATTTGTTCTGCTTCATCCTTAAACCCAACTATCTCCTCATCATTCACAGTACTGCTATGTTGAGTTGGCAAATGTTTGGATGGCTCTACCACATAGCACGGCTTAAGATCAAGGTTTTCCGACCACATCTCTGTCACCTCCACGCTAATATGCTTGATCTCTTCTATGATCGTAGGAAGTGAGCAAAAGAGATGCCAAAGTGAATTATATTGAGCAAATATAGAGTCAATGACAACTTCAGCTTCATATGCCAAATTGATAATACGCCCCTGAAGATCTTTAAGAATTTCATGTTCATGTTGCACCTTTGCGACATCTCTTATAATGGATGTTAGCGATGAGAGCTCTTTTCGTAAAATACCAATATGAGGCTTCAACATGACTAAACATGATTCAGATTTCAACATTTCATCCAACTTACTTAAAAGAGAACCCAAAAAGCCGACTCCACCAACTGTGGGAAACTGATGATAGGGAATGAATTTTAAGGATTTGTAGTACCTCTCTTCTACTTGCGCCTTTAAATTTTCACTTCTCTCAATTATCTCTGTCAGGGTAAGATTAGTCTTGCTGGTGTGATCTTTGATTGTAGAGCTCGCAAGAAGCTTTTGACTTAAAAATAATGTTTCACCCACAAGAGCGACAACCTTTTCCAAGACCTCATTCAATCTCTTCCCATTAATAAATCGATTTGGCACATCAGCGAGAAAAACCAACAAGAACTCTATTGCCACATCAAAATTTGGAGCAGAAACATTAATTGGAAAGTTGTCAAGAATTTTGTTACTGAGATACACCAGTAGAGTACGGAGATGATGCAAAAATCCTTTTGGCAATTTTTGGTCTTTGAAAGTTCTTGATTGGGTAAACTTCGAACCCTTCAGTTCACCACGAAAAATCTTCTTCATTTCCAGTTCCACAAGCATAATCAGGCATAGTAGATAAGGAGGTTTACTTAAGATATTATTGAGATCATCTTCATCCTCATCCCAGATCCACAAAGAAAAACAGAATTGTCCCACATTGTCAGCCATGAACCGAATTCGTGTCTCCAGACCGTCCAGCTTCTCATGGTCGATGTAACCATTCATCTCCGTGGCATATAAGTATCTCAAAAATCTCATTTTCTTTTGAATGATTTTCACTTGCTTTAAACATCGACTTGTCTGAAGGAGTAGTTCATCCGGCAAAAACGTTTCAGACTCATCCAATTCCAGCGACACCAGTACATCATTTAGATTCTTGACGAGGCAATCCATATATTCCGATAGATAGGAATCATTCAATTCATACCTGTAGCTTGAACTGGCAGTACCTCCAATGAATTCCAGCAAATGCGACACTAGCCTTTCCACATTAAGGTTTGTTTTGCATTCATCTGGAATTCCGCCAAAAACTGAATGAAGCATTTCCACAATCAATTGGGCTTTCTTTATGATTTTGGCTAAGGAATCAGGCAAAAGAAAATGATAATACTTTATAAAGGTTCTCAAAAATCGTAGCTCAAATTCAAGTGTCTCAATTTCATCAATCTTGACGCTATTCAAATCACCTCCAATCTTGATCCTTCTTAGGTGATCTAACATATCCTCAATTTCACTATGAGCCATCTTCCTTAGATAATTCCTGCAAGTTCACCAAACTATTGAAATATTAGTTTCATGAAGAATAACATTTCTCTTTCAATATCTACCGTTAGAAGCTACACCTATTGCCGGGATTAGTAATTCCTGGATTATTTAGTTCCAGTTCTTTGTTTGGTTCATTGAATTGAAAATGGGATAATACGGTGGATAAAGTTCGGTTTCCAAATTTAACCTTCGATAACAATAAATCATGGTTCGACAAATTCACTTCAATGATAGCTGAAGAGACAAATAATTATTTTCGGATATAACGTGTCAAGTGAGATTAGGAAATTTTTTTTATTGAAATATATACCTGATAAAGACCAAAGTTTGCAGTAAGAAAACTTGTAATGACAAGTGAAGATTAATATTAGCATAAAGGTTGGAAGGAGGAAAGGTTTCGGCCTTCTCACAATGTAACAAGATTAGTGAATGAAACTAACATTCAATGTATATTGGAGTGGATCTAAATGCTACCAAAAGTCAATGGAAGAATTATTTAATGAATAACAACAGACTTATCGTATTATTAATTGGAAGGTTAGTATACTATTAATGGTTGCATAAGTTTTTGAGTAACATGGCTTAGTATAATATTATTAATACAGAGAGACAGCTAATCTGCAGATGATAATCCATTCCTATTGGCCTTCAACCATTAGTTAATTCGCAAGTAGTACGGTTACAGCTCAAGAGTTGCCTATCATTCTTATATGAGCAGGAAACTTTGCATAAGAGGTGTATACTAAAGTAGAAGATCTAACAAAAAGACATGATTTTCTACAAAGAGCGTCCAATCATACACCAGAAATTTATATCAGAATGGACAGTGACGCGATAAATAGTTGACATCCTCTCCCTCTTGCTTGCACATGAAGCACCAACACACACTACTAAAAATTCGGGGAAAAACGACCACAAAAAGCTACCAAAGTTGGTCTCTAAACAGTGAAAAGCGACCAAAATACGTCCAAACAGGCTTGGTCGCTATTTTGTCGGTCCCTTTACCATAAAGACCAAAGTTGGTCGCTAATTATGTTAAATTGACCAAATATTCCGGGTATAAAAAAAAGAGACCAACTTTGATCGCTTTATTATTTTAATAATATAAATTTAGCGACCAAAGCTGGTCTCTATATTTAAATTACAATATTTATTTATTTATTATTATACAAAATATAGCGACCAACTTTGGTCTGTAAATAAAATATAATATTTTAAAATCTGGAAAATAGCGACCAAAGTTGGTCGCTTTTTTATTAATTTATTTGATTTGTTTTAAACCATAGCGACCACAATTGGTCGTTAAATTCCAGGAAAAATATTTTTTTAATAACATAGCGACCAACTTTGGTCGCTTTTCTTGGTTTTATTTTGGCAGAAACTGTCTATTTTGGCAGTCACACCACCTGCTAGCATACCAAATCCTATTACAACAACAACAACAATACTAACAAACAACAATATGAACTAACAACACAACAACAACAACATTAAAACCAATATTAAAACCAACATTAAAACCAACAACGCATAAAGTTCAATAAAACTAACACATTTAACTAACAAAACTAAGTTAACACTTATTACAAGCCCATTCCAAAACGGACCAAAGTTCTATTGTCTAGTTCAAAGTATATAAAAGTACTCAATGACTGTTTCATTCTATACCATTATCATCATCGTCTGATGAATCTTCATTATCAAGACGGTAATGAGAAGGGTCATTT
>ML425869.1:96246-109329 GCA_005239525.1 Nicotiana knightiana | reverse complement strand
AAGAGACACTTATGTGCGATTAATTAAGTGTACATTTGAACTAAGTAATAATACAATTGACTATGTCTAAAAAGTTCAACCTAATTAATCTAAAGTAATTAATTAACCTGAAACTAATCAACCAATTAGGCTAAAAAACTCAGTTCTAAAATAGTGTTTGGTCAGGGTTTAACCTAGACTTATCAAAACTAACTTAGTTAACAATAAAATTCCCCCATGATCATTTGTATAATAGATTAACCTAGTCTAATAGTCTCTTACACAACTAATTAAGTCCTAAGATCTGCCTAAGGTAATTATTTTTAGGACTAATTAACTAGAACAAATAATTTAACCAAGGCTTAATAATTAGCCAACACCTAATCAACTTCTTAAACCAATTTTAAATCAGTAGGGATTAAGCACCCTAATTAGTTAGGTCTAACAACTTAATTATTTCTTTTAATTGATCTAAGAATAACTAGTTGTCACCCAAAGGGACCTAACTAGTGTTAGTTAACTATAGTTAAACAATAACCCAAGCAAGTCTAACCCTGGTTACCTAATGGTAATTTCAGAGACTTCAAGGGGCATATTAGGTATTGTAGGTTAAGAAATCAGATTTTTAAGGGTAGAAAGGTCTTTTTCTAGGGCTGGAATGTTCTGAAAAGGGGCAGCTGTCCCAAAAGGATAAGGGTGACAGCTGCCCTGTGTACTATTTCAGCTCTTGAAATGGGAATATACCATAGGATATCCCATTCCCAAATATTCTATAAATAGACCCCCTTCCCTTTAGACCGGGAGGACTTTTTTTGGACTACTGAAAATACAACTCTTTTGACTACTGAAAGATCTGGAAATACACATAGCTTTTGAGAAAGTTCTCTGCATAGATTTTACCAAAAATTGTTACACACACTTAGACATAATTTTTCACCTCTGAAAAAACAGAAACAAAATGGACTGCAGTAGGAGTGTAAAAACAACCTGAACTTAGTCTATCTTGTAGTTGTGGTTTTCTTTCCTAAAGACCTGGTTTTATTGCTGTCTTTATTCAATCGTTGGTATTCGAAATCATCCTTTTCCGGGCTTCTTTACTGTGGGTTTGTTGCTGCTGGTGCGTGCTGTTTGTTGCTGCTGGGTTTTTCTTCTTCTTGCTGGTTTCCATCTCTGCCTGACCTTTATTTGGTCAGGTTTCTTTTGTTATCTTGCTCTTAAAGGTATGTAAAACTGAGTTTGTTTTATGAAATATAAAGATCTGAAATCTACTGTCTTTCCTCCATGAATCTGTATTTTTATTTGCTTAAACCTATTCATGTATAAACTTATGTGACAAAGATGTGATGCATGTATATAGAGTATTACATTATGTTTGTTTAGTTTCTAATCTCTGAACTTTATATAAGTCTGCTTCATCTTAAAACTGTCTTTATATGATTGTGTAATCGAGGGGTTGTTGGAAAACAGCATCAAAGGGTAATGAACTTAACCTCTAATGGTTAAGTTCATCCTATAATGATGCTTAAATATTGGTCTGGTTCAGGCCCTAGATATCTAGATATTATTATGAAACATCACTAGGGTAGATGAATTTTACCCTCTATAATGGCCAAATTCACCCCATATTAGGTGCTTAAAACAGTAGCTTATCACCCTTTAAGGGTACAAAATACGTAATCAACAAGGGCCTTAGAGTAGGGAATCTGAACCCTTCAAATGGTTAGATTCACCCTCTCAAAAATTCCTAAATAATCAAAGTCTAGGAGTAAATATGGACTGAAGGTCCAGGATATGAAAATGACATTTTTTGAGTTGAACCTGATCCTCTCATGGTCAGGTTCACACCAAAGGAATGCACAAATAATTCTGCTTTTTAATAGAGTTTAGCATATCATTATCAGGTTTGAACTTGACCTCTTTTCATGGTCCTGTTGGTCTGGTGGATGCATAGCACACCGAATTATTTGGGGTGTTCTACAGGTTGTAAAAGGCTCGAATGCGTAGCCATAAAAAATCAAGACAAGCAACTAGTTAAAGATTACCATCTCTAGTTTATTCTTTTGTAGAAAAATGTAATCTCATTAGAGATTTGAAAGGTTGTAATTTATCTATCTTTATCTTTTAGCATAGTTGTATCTAAACTGGACTGTATATTTCAATTTCTATTTCGTTCATTCTGATTTTAGAAAGAAAAGGGACATTCCCATGAAATTTTGAATTCATGCGTCTCCTTCTTTGTTCTGGAAGTATGTATGTACTCATATAAGTCTAAATGAATGGGCCTAACTATGCTAGATTCGTCCAAGTCCACTGGACTCGAACTGGAACAGTCAAAAGCCGTTGGCAATGCCCTGGTTGAATGTGAAAAGTTTCAAATATGAAGTTATCTTAATTGCTGTTTTGTTTGCAAACGTAATTACGAGATTCTATAAGTTGGGATATTCAGACTGGCAAGATTTTCATTTGTTTAAAAATATGATTTCTACAATTTTTCTTACCTATTGAATTTGTAAGAACAATTGTTTTAGCTCAGGCTGAATTTCGCAAATTTATACAAAAATACAAACCTGCTATTCAAAATGCTCTTAAAAATTTCCAGAATTATGAAAATATATAGGAGTCAGCGTGTACAAATTATGAAATTAACAACATGAATTTAGGTTGTTTCTGAAATTGGTAAAAAAAACATTCAGCCAAAATGTTCTGTTACAATCAAACACGTCAATTTGGCTTCTTGGAAACATGCCAATTGTGAACTTTAGATCTCTTTACATTAATGCATGCCTTAAATTATTGTGCTTAGCTTCATTTCTTATTACAAAATAGCCAAACTAGGATGGCCAAAGGTGAATAATCGGGGCTAAAACATGGCCATAGCTAAAAAAAAAAATATTGTTTTTCTAGACTAATGAATTTCACTTTTAGGAAATCCTTTAGGTAGAACCATACCTTTAGCTTGAAATCTGATAAAAAATCAAATATTATCTCAAATTACCATAACCTATACTCGGGAGTGGAAACTCATGCCCGCGACCCTCAACTCCAAACATTAACAAAATGTACATAGCAACCACGGGTGCATTTCATGTGACGTGTTTGCCATGTGCTCAAAAACAACAAGTGCACTCCATCGTGACTTGTTTAAAATAAATCCATAAACGTTCTGATCAATCTTAAAACTAAAACGCTCTTTCAAAAAATAGAAAACATAAAGAATTAAATGAACATCGCCTCAAATAGGCATTATAAAACCGTCATGACCATAGTCTTGACTACGTAATCTACACTCGGGTGTGAAAACTCATGTCCCCGTCTTCAAGTTCAAATTATAATAAAAATCACATGTTGTAATTGCGGGTGCATTTCATGTGGCGTAGTTATAATGTGTCCAAAAATAAATTAGTGCACGCCATCATGACTTATTTCAAGATAAAACCATAATTATTAAAAAGCGTTTTAAAAGTAAAAAGGCTAAATGCACAATAGGCTAAAATATGTAAATAATTGGATAATTTAGGCCAAATATTAATAGTTGAGAGACCGTGCTAGAACCACAGAACTCGGGAATGCCTAACACCTTCTCCCAGGTTAACAGAATTCCTTACTCGGATTTCTGGTCGCAGACAAATTAAACCAGAGTCAAAATTTCCTCAGTTTGGGATTTTAAAATAAAACGGTGTCCCGGAGCATCGTCAAAAATCCGGGTGGCGACTCTGAAAACTAAAATAAATCCCAAATTCGAATAATGTCACTTAAATTGGAAAAACTCCCTATATCATCCCTTTCGGGAAAAAAAAGGTGTGACAAGCTCTTCAATCTAGCTTTAGATTCTTTCTTTGTAAATAAATACCTGATTGCTGTGTTATCTGTGTGGACAATGACTTTTGTTCCAACCAAGTATGCCCAAAATTTTTCAAAAGCCCACACCACAACTAGTAACTCCTTCTTAGTAGTGGTGTAATTCTGTTGTGCATCATCAAGGGTCTTACTCGCATAGTAAATGGAATAAAACACCTTGTCTTTCCTTTGGCCTAGCACTGCCCCAATTGCATGGTCACTTGCATCACACATAAGTTCAAATGGTACAGACCAATCATGCGCAAAAATTATGGGGGAAGCTACCAATTTCTTTTTGAGCTCCTCAAATGCCTTTACGCAGGCTTCATCAAAATTGAACTTGACATCTTTTTCCAGCAACCTACACAAAGGAGTAGCAACCTTAGAAAAATCTTTAATAAAGCGCCTATAGAATCCTGCGTGTCCTAAGAAACTCCGGACACCCTTCACCGAAATTGGTGGAGGTAGTTTTTCAACTGCCTCCACTTTTGCCTTATCAACTTCAATGCCACTCCTAGATACTCTATGACCAATAATGATGCCTTCCTACACCATAAAGTGACAATTCTCCCAATTTAATNACGAATTTTTCCACCATATCAGTGAAAATAGCCATCATGCATCTCTGGAAAGTGGCTGGTGCATTACAAAGACCAAATGGCATTCGCTTGAAGGTGAAGGTTCCAAAAGGAAAAGTAAACGTGGTCTTCTCCTGATCCTATGGGCATATGACAACTTTATTGTAACCCGAATACCCATCAAGAAAGCAATAATATTCATGCCCTGCTAATCTGTCCAACATTTGATCAATGAAGGGGAGTGGAAAGTGATCCTTGCGGGTTGCCTTGTTGAGCCTTCGATAATCAATGCAAACTCTCCATCCCGCAATAGTGCGGGTAGGAATCATCTCATTTTTCTCATTCTCAATCACAGTCATCCCTCCCTTTTTGGCACACATTGAACCGGGCTCACCCAGTTGCTGTCAGAAATAGGAAAAATAATACCTGCATCCAGAAATTTTATGACTTCTTTCTTCACTACTTCTTTCATGATGGGATTTAACCTCCTTTGCTTCTTAACACTCGGGCGGTGTCCATCTTCCAAAAAGATTTTATGCATGCAAAACGATGGGCTGATTCCCTTCATATCTGCAATGGTCCACCCAATCGCCTTTTTGTGCTCACGAAGTGCTCTGAGCAATTTCTCTTCTTCTGTATTGGTCAGGCTGGACGAGATGATCACGGGAAATGTCTCAGAGTTCCCCAAATAAGCATAGCGTAAATGTGCTGGAAGAGGTTTAAGTTCCAGCTTTGGAGCTTCTTCAATAGATGGCTTAGGAGAGGTCAGAGTAACAGGCTTTTTCAACTCCTCAAATTTTCCTAGCCCGTGGAGGTAACTACAGGATATTTCAAGAAATTTTTCAATTTCGTCCCTTGTTTCATCTTCACTATCTTCTTCATCACCAACCAAAACTTGCTCAAGAGGGTCAACAAGACTCATGTAGGGAACCACTGATACCGCCTTGCCTTCCACCACAGTAATCATGGATAGCTCTTCATAGTGGACAGGTAATTTGAGTGCCTTATAAACATTAAACACCTCCACTCGATCACCAACTCGCACCGTCATCTTCCCTTCACACACATCAATGATAGCTCGGCCCGTGGCTAATAAGGGATGCCCCAAAATAAATGGGACTTCCTGATCAGGCTCATAATCCAAGATAATGAAATCAGCTGGGAATATGAAAGAGCCCACCTGAACCACCACATCTTCAATTACTCCCTCAGGATGAGCAAGGGAGCGATCAACCAATTGTAAAATCACTGTTGTTGGGCGTGGCTCACCTAACCCCAACTGCCTGAACACAGATAGCGGCATCAAATTAATGCTCGCCCCAAGATCGCACAAAGCTCACCCTACTGCATGCTTACCAATTGAGATATGGATAGTAAAACTACCCGGATCCTTTCATTTCTGAGGTAGCTTGCTTTGAATTCTTGAGCTACATTCCTCAGTGAGCGCCACGGTCTCAAACTCAGTCAACCTTCTTTTATTGGCCACAATGTCCTTGATGTATTTAGCATATTTGGGCACCTCCTGCAAAATATCTACTCATGGAATATTGATTTGTACCTGCTTCAAGAGGTCAAGGAACTTTTTGTATGCGGCATTATCTTTCACCTTTCGCAACCTTTGAGGGAACGGAGGGGGTGGCCTTGTAACCAATGGTGGGGGTTGCTCAGCCACCGCCTCTTCAGCTGGCTTTTCCGATTCTTTCGGATTGTCTGATGTTGATTCAATAATGACTGGTTTCTCATTAAAAGTTATCTGCTTTCTCTTCCTATACTGAACTTCTTTTAATTGCCTCCAATTCCTCAATGAGACAGCATTAACAGATGCTTTAGGATTAGCTTCAGTGTCACTTGGGAGAGCCTCTGTTGGTCGGGTATTTTGGGAACTGGGAAGTTGCCCCATTTGACGTTCCAAATTTCTCATTGCTACTGTTTGGGCCTGGTGATTAGCCATTATTTTCTGATTGAAAACAAGTTGGTCGTTCATCATTCTCTTCATAATCTCCTGAAGGCTAGCTGATTCTTTAGCCTGAGGTGGTTTGTACTGTTGTTGAGGTGCTGGAGGCCTATAATGATTCTGAGTGCCTTGATTTCCACCCCAAGAGAAGTTTTGGCTGTTTCCCCAGTTGGGGTTATAAGTGTTCCCATATTGATTTGCTTGACCCCTATTTTCATTACCCAGAAAGCAGACAGACTCTGGATTAGCTGGGCACAAATCACTCGGGTGACCCTCTCCACAGACTTCACAAAATACCTGAATCTGTTGCACTGGTTGCACTGGCTGGGCCTATTGCAGTGGTTGAGACTGTTGCTTGTTAATGATCAAGGTCATCTATTGACTTGGTTAGTCAATGTAGAGATCTGAGCTGGCAATGCTGAGATGACATCTAGTTCAAGAACCCCTGTTGACTTTTGAACCACATTCCTTCCATCTCACCTTGCCAGTCTGGATTGCTTTAGGATAATTTATTCAATAATGCAAATGTTTAATCATAATTCTTCTCTAATACCTGACCTCCAGCTGCTGCATCTACCACAATTTTTGTTTGGGAATGGAGCCCCTCAATGAAAGTGTGAACTAACACTTCGTTTGTCTGATTGTGATGAGGACAGTCTCTAAGTAGCCCCCTGAACCCTTCCCATGCTGAATATAAAGATTCGCCTGCTTTCTGTTTGAAGGAGACTATCTCACTTCTGATCTTTGCAGTCTTTCCTGAAGGGAAGAACCTTGCCAGAAATTTTCTCGTCAAATCGTTCCATGTTGTAATGGAATTAGCTGGTTCTACCTTTAGCCATCGCTTTGCTTCGCCCAACAGAGAGAATGGGAAAAGCGTGAGCCTCACATAATCTGGTGTGACCCCGTTAGTGATATAAGTATCACAAATCTTCAAGAAGTTCAGAATGTGTTGCTGTGGATCCTCGTGTGGAAGACCTATAAACTGCCTGTTTGCATGAAGCAGCTGGATCATGCTCTCTTTCAGCTCAAAATGCCCAGTGATTCTAGGCTTCACGATGCTGGAGGTAACATTAGTAATACTGGGCATTGCTACCTCCTGAACAGCCATATGTTGTTCCTCTGCCATATTCGCAGGAATTTGAATGAGGTCCTGAATATTGTCTATATCCCTTGCTTCCCTCAACCTCCTGTGAAATGTTCTCTCAGGTTCGAGGTCAAAGCCGTAAAGTCTATCCTGGTTTCTGACCTTACGCATTCAATTGAAGTTCCTGAGATTAGAGCAAAGATCAAGTAATGTTAGACTAGACGAAATAAACAATTAAAGTGAAAACTAGAAAGTAATCTATATTCAAGTCCCTGGCAACGGCGCAAAAACTTGTTGGTCCTAAACATACACGCAAGTATACGTGGTCGTACAAGTAATATAATGATAAATCGAGTGTCAAACCCACAGAGACTTTTGTAAAATACTTACTAAATCACTTTAATTGTTATTTAATCAAGCCAAAATAAAAATTCAGGAATGTAACTATATTATACTACGATTCTAAGAAATAACTAATTATCAAGTAAAAATTTCATTGTTGTGTATTCAATAGAGACGAATATTCCAGGGTTGTAATTGATTCACCATTCGTATTGTGTTCTAATTAAATCTCCCTGTCATATAATTCACTCATGGTTGCTAATTAATCGATAATTGCTCTCATAGCCTTCTCCCGAAGCACTACTCGCCTATTATCAATAGATTAACGTCTATATTCCTATGAAATTAATCTATTAGAACGCACTAAGATTACGATATTTAATTAAGCACGGTGACTAGGTATATTCCTATACTAACCACAAATTCGCTCCCCTGAAGGGTTAAGATCGCGCTCTCCTCAACTCTTCTCTAATCTATAAACGGCTTTCCCAAGCATAGCATAGATAGTATATAGAACCTAACTGCTGGCCAGACAATTAAGCAATTAAACACAGAATTGAAGAAACAACCATAGGGTTAAACCAATGTCGAATAATAATATTCATGGCTAAATCACAACCCCAGAACAATGGGTGTTTAGCCACTCATGCTAAAATCAAACAATTGCATAAGTCTTGAATTAATTGTAAATACTAGAAAAAGATGAAGAAAATTGAGAATCCTTCGCTCCGTAGTAATCCCGTGTGTATTCTTCCTCCAAAGTGGTGTCAATCCGCTAAAAAATAAGCTTAGACTTGCTTTTATATGTGTTGGGTAGGTCTAGGGCCGAAATAACCGTGTCCCGGGAAAAATAGGAAAAATTCTCGTCACCGGCGCCTACCAGTGTGCTGCCCCAATAAACTTTCTGCCTCCAGCGCCACAGGTGGCGCCCACCCCTGCGTGTGGCGCCCAAAATTGCTTTTTGCCCGGTTTTTGCGTTTTGGCTCTAATTTCGCGCGTTTCTCCCCCAATTGACCCCGAATCATTCCTACACATAAAAGCACTTCAAATTAATATAAATCATCACATTTAACATCTAAAACTCATAAAACAAAAGTAAAATATGAGGCGATATATATAGAAATATATACACTTTAAGCTAAACATCAACACCTCACACTTAGACTCTTGCTCGTCCTCGAGCAATTGGATAATCTACTACCCTTCAACACGTAGAAAGTTCATTATCAAGTACTCCATATTTAGCTAAAAGGTTATTCAACAACCAATTGGAAAAATAGGTTCCTTTATCACTAATCAAGGCATGTGTAGTACTAAATCTTGAGAATATATTCTTCTTTACAAACGCAGCGACAACCATGGCATCATTCGTTGGAAATGCAATTGCCTCCACCCATTTCGACACGTAGTCAACTGCCAGCAAAATGTACTTATTGCCCCTGGATGATGGGAATGGACCCATAAAATCTATCCCCCACACATCATAAATCTTGACCTCCAAGATATTATTCAAAGGCAGCTCGTGCTTCCTTGTGATCATTCCTGTTCTCTGGCACTGGTCACACTTTTTAACAAATGCGTGGGCGTCTTTGAATAGAGTTGGCCAAAAGAACCCAGATTGTAGCACTTTCGACGCTGTTCTATCGCCACCATGATGACCCCCATAAGGTGATGCATGACAATCATACAGCACAAGTTCCACCTCTTTATCAGGAATACATTTCCTCATTAACTGATCACCACATTCTTTGTACAAATATGGCTCATCCCAGTAGTAAAACTTCACATCGCGTAAGAACTTCTTCCTTGCCTCAGGTTCAATTTCCGGAGGAAGTACCCTACTCACCAGATAATTTACATAATCAGCATACCATGGAGGAGGGTCTTGGGTTATAGCAAAAAGTTGCTCATCAGGAAACAATTCTTTAATATCTCCACCCTCCTCCACATGGTCATGATTTTCCAGCCTCGACAGATGGTCGGCTACTTGGTTTTCAGTGCCCTTTCGGTCTCTTATCTCCACATCAAATTCCTGCAACAATAAAACCCAGCGCATCAGTCTAGCTTTAGATTCTTTCTTTGTAAATAAATACCTGATTGCTGCATGATCTGTGTGGACTATGACTTTTGTTCCCTCCAAGTATGCCCGAAATTTTTCAAAAGCCCACACCACATCTAGAAGCTCCTTCTCAGTGGTGGTGTAATTCTGTTGTGCTTCATCAAGGGTCTTACTCGCATAGTAAATGGAATAAAACACCTTGTCTTTCCTTTGGCCTAGCACTGCCCCAATTGCAAGATCACTTGCATCACACATAAATTCAAATGGTACGGACCAATCAGGCGCAACAATTATGGGGGCAGCTACCAATTTCTTTTTGAGCTCCTCAAATGCCTTTACGCAGGCTTCATCAAAATTGAACTTGACATCGTTTTCCAGCAACCTGCACAAAGGAGTAGCAACCTTAGAAAAATCTTTAATAAAGCGCCTATAGAATCCTGCGTGTACCAAGAAACTCCGGACACCCTTCACTGAAATTGGTGGAGATAGTTTTTCAACTGCGTCCATTTTTGCCTTATCAACTTCGATGCCACTCCTAGATACTCTATGACCCAAAACGATGCCTTCCTGCACCATAAAGTGACACTTCTCCCAATTTAAGACCAGATTCATTTCTTCACAACGGGCCAACACCATGCTTAGATTTTTCAAACAATCATCATAAGATGACCCAAAGGCTGAGAAGTCATCCATGAACACCTCCATAAATGTTTCCACCATATCAGTGAAAATAGCCATCATGCATCTCTAGAAAGTGGCTGGTGCATTAAAAAGACCAAATGGCATTCGCTTGAAGGCGAAGGTGCCATAAGGACAAGTAAACGTGGTCTTCTCCTGATCCTTTGGGCATATGACAATTTGATTGTAACCCGAATATCCATCAAGAAAGCAATAATATTCATGCCCTGCTAATCTGTCCAACATTTGATCAATGAAGGGGAGTGGAAAGTGATCCTTGCAGGTTGCCTTGTTGAGCCTTCGATAATCAATGCAAACTCTCCATCCCGTAACAGTGCGGGTACAAATCAGCTCATTTTTCCCATTCTCAATCACAGCCATCCCTCCCTTTTTGGGCACACATTGAACCGGGCTCACCCAATTGCTGTCAGAAATAGGAAAAATCATACATGCATCCAGCAATTTTATGACTTCTTTATTCACTACTTCTTTCATGATGGCATTTAACCTCCTTTGCTGCTCAACACTCCGGCGGTGTCCATCTTCCCAAAAGATTTTGTGCATGCAAAACGATGGGCTGATTCCCTTAATATCTGCAATGGTCCACCCAATCGCCTTTTTGTGCTCATGAAGTACTTTGAGAAATTTCTCTTCTTGTGTATTGGTTAGGCTGGACGAGATGATCACGGGAAATGTCTAAGAGTTCCCCCAATAAGCATAGCGTAAATGTCCTGGAAGAGGTTTAAGTTCCAGCTTTGGAGCTTCTTCAATAGATGGCTTAGGAGGAGTCAGAGTAATAGGCATGTTCAACTCCTCAAATTTTCCTAGCCCGTGGAGGTAACTGCAGGATATTTCAAGAACTTTCTCAATTTCTTCCCTTGTTTCATCTTCACTATCTTCTTCACCCCCAACCAAAACTTGCTCGAAGAGGGGCAACAGGACTCATGTAGGGAACCACTGATGCCGCCTTGCCTTCCACCACAGTAATCATGGATAACTCTTCATAGTGGACGTGTAATTTGAGTGCCTTATATACATTAAACAACTCCACTCGATCACCAACTTGTATCGTCATCTTCCTTTCACACACATCAATGATAGCTCACCCTGTGGCTAAGAAGGGATGCCCCAAAATAAATGGGACTTCTTGATCAGGCTCATAATCCAAGATAATGAAATCAGTTGGGAATATGAAAGATCCCACCTGAACCAGCACAACTTCAATTACTCCCTTAGGATGAGCAAGGGAGCGATCAACCAATTGTAAAATCACTGTTGTTGGGCGTGGCTCACCCAACCCCAACTGTATGAACACAGATAGCAACATCAAATTAATGCTCGCCCCAAGATCGCACAAAGCTCACCCGACTGCATGCTTACCAATTGAGATTTGGATAGTAAAACGACCCGGATCCTTTAAAATCTGAGGTAGCTTGCTTTGAATTCTTGAGCTACATTCCTCAGTGAGCGCCACGATCTCAAACTCAGTCAGCCTTCTTTTATTGGCCACAATGTCCTTGATGTATTTAACATATTTGGGCACCTCCTGCAAAATATCTACCCATGGAATATTGATTTGTACCTGCTTGAAGAGGTCAAGGAACCTTTTGTATGCGGCATTATCTTTCACCTTTTGCAACCTTTGAGGGAACGGAGGGGGTGGCCTTGCAACCAATGGTGGGGGTTGCTCAGCCACCGCCTCTTCAGCTGGCTTTTCCGATTCTTTCGGATTGTCTGATGTTGATTCAATAGTGGTTGGTTTCTCATTAAAAGTTACCTACTTTCTCTTCTTGGATTGAACTTCTTCCAATTGCCTCCCATTCCTCAATGAGACAGCATTAACAAATGCTTTAGGATTAGCTTCAGTGTCACTTGGGAGAGCCCCTGTTGGTCGGGTATTTTGGGAACTGGCAAGTTGCCCCATTTGACGTTCCAAATTTCTCATTGCTACTGTTTGGGCCTGGTGATCAGCCATTATTTTCTGGTTGAAAACAAGTTGGTCATTCATCATTCTCTTCATAATCTCCTCAAGGCTAGCTGATTGTTCAGCCTGAGGTGGTTTGTACTATTGTTGAGGTGCTGGAGGCCTATAATGATTCTGAGTGCCTTGATTTCCACCCCAAGAGAAGTTTAGATGGTTTCTCTAGTTGGGGCTATAAGTTTTCCCATATTGATTTGCTTGACCCCTATTCGCATTACCCACAAAGCAGACAGACTCTGGATTAGCTAGGCACAAATCACTCGGGTGACCCTCTCCACAAACTTCACTAAATACCTGAATCTATTGCACTGGTTGCACTGGCTGGGCCTGTTGCAGTGGTTGAGACTGTTGCTTGTTATTGATCAGGGTCATCTGATTGACTTGGTTAGTCAATGTAGAGATCCGAGCTGACAATGCTGAGACAACATCTAGTTCACGAACCCCTGGTGACTTTTGAACCACATTCCTTCCCATCTCACCTTGCCAGTCTGGATTGCTTTTGGAGAATTTATTCAATAATGCAAATATTTCATCATAATTCTTCTCCAACACCTGACCTCCGGCTGCTGCATCTACCACAATTTTTGTTTG